>PVIJ01016381.1:0-32970 GCA_004024925.1 Scalopus aquaticus
ACCCTCCGTCCCCCCCACCCCCATCTATCCGTCCAACCTACCCATACATCCATCCTGGCTGCCTGGCTGCCTGCTGGGGTCAAAATATAAAAGGGATTATCCTCAAAATTAAAAGTTCAGGAACTTTCGTCACCTTCATCGTCATCGTCACCTCACATGTTTGAAAGGTCAGGGGGTCTGGGTGTCAGGAGTTGAATCCTGGTCCCCTCAAAGAGAGGTCGGGGCTCAGATTCTTGACACCTGGGAACGGGCGCTCACCTGTACACCAGGTCTCTGCATGTGTCTTCGAGTTAAGATGGGGCCACTTGGTGGACCGCTACTGTCAGACCTCTAGGGCAAGGAGGGCACTGTGCCTGGGAAACACTTGTTGGAGCTCAAACACCCCGAGGAGACAGGGCGGCCCCCCCACAACCCACAGCAGGCTGATAAAGCCAGAGGAGATAAGCACGTGGAGGGAGAAGGGGAGGTTGCGTGACTGGTTCACATTGGCAGGTATCTGCATGATAAGGTCATTTCCCTAAAGGGGACAGCGAAATGACCCCAAAACCACCCTGTACCAAGGCAGGACGGAGCTGCTTCACACCATGGCAATGCCCCATGGAAGGGGGCATGACCGAAACTGCGGCCTGGACCCGACTACACCCATCCCCTGGAGCGTGCCCACACAGTACAGGCTGGCAGCCAGAGTGAGCAGTTCCTGAACCCCACAGTAAGACCAGAGCACCCGTCCTCCCTGCACTTGCTCTTCCAAAGAGCTCTGCACACCCAGGACCTCTCCCTGGGTGCTCAACATTTTATCCTGTCTCTAAATAAGCTTTGTTTTGGGCTTCTGCTAAAAAAAAAAAAAAAATGCTTAGTAAAAAGTTGGGTGTTACTCAGGGATCCCCAAAGTCTCAAAGTCCTGTACATTCAACATGCCAGTTTGAAGAAGATATGAGATACTGGCCTTTTCCCCCCTGTAGTCAAAAGATGAGATTTATGCTCTTGCAATTAGAGTATGTAAAAAGCTATGATTCTGTCTTATAGGCATGAAATCAACAATGCAAATTCACAATTCTGTGTACAGGGACTTCTCATACTTGATAAATGACTTCACTACTGTATATTACTGATTATTTACTTTTCAAACATTGCAATTGTTGGAAAGTTCCATTAGTCAGTATTTGTCAACATTTTAGGGATTAAAGTGAATCAGTATTTTGGAAACACAGAGGAACAACTTGTGCTGCATAGACAACAGTAAAAACATGCAGTAGCTCCTTGGAAAGACAGCAAATAACAAGAATCTCAGGCCATCTGTTAAAGTCGTTTATGTTCTGCTGGTTTACCAGTTAGCTCCTCACTTTTTCCTAGAAATATCTCCAAAACAAAACAAGGGGGAGTACAATTGCTTCTAAAGTTACCACAAAAAATCACCACCTAGACTGTGTCTGTATGCTCTTTGCTTTGGTTACCATCTTAAAGGTTTAGTTGGGGTCAGCAAACATTTTCTACTTATTCAGCTTTGCAAATTTTACAGACTTTGTTGCAACAACTCAATTCTGCCTTTGTAATAACAAAGCAGTCAAGGCAACATGTACAGGAAAGAGAGTGGCTGTGTTCTCCTAAAACATCCTTTATAAAAAAACAAGCACGGGACCAGACCCAGCCCACAGGACACCATTTGTCAGCCCTCGGTGTGCACTATCCTAGAATCGATAGTCACGATCTACGCTTTACAACCGACACGTAAGAATTCCTGACAGTTCCTGTTGTCAGGAATTGGATAAATATTAAATGTAGTTGACCTTAAACAACTCAGGTTAGATAGTCAACCCCTGCCATTGAAAATCCAGACACAACTTTGAGTCCCCCAAAGCTACAGTTGTCCATTGGCATACTTAGGGGACTTGTTTCAAGCCACCCCACACACACCCCAAAATCCAAGGATGCTCTAGTCTCTGAATATTCCAAGGATTCAACCAGCCCAAATCCACAGTTGTTGCCTCAGTGAATGCAGAACCGTGGGTAGTGGCGTTCCTGTCGCGCAAGCCCCTGGGAGGGGAGCGACTTACGTGGGGCCAAAATAGTTTGCCTGGAATTAGAGCGTGCCAGGTGTGACCACTTTGTGGGTACCAAATGCCAGGTTAGTTACTAGGCCTGGTTCAAAACTAGCGACCAGGAGAAGGAATGCTCCGGAAGACCCATAGAAGAAAGTACTTGTTCTACTAGGTCTAGAGCAGGAGTCAGCAAACTTTCCCCACAAAGGGCCAGATGGTAAGTGTGTTCAGCTCGGTGGCTTATGTGCTCTGTCCAATAGCAGATTCAAGGTTACTAAGTGCTGGGGGTGCAGGGGGGAGGTGTTAGGCTGTTACAGTTTCATCCATACAGGTTTTCTATTGGGGTGAAGAAAAAGCTTTGGAATTAGCTAGTCGTGAACACAACGTCATGCAAGTACCCAATGCTACAAAACTGTATGCTCCAAAATGGTTACAATGGTAAAATTTTATGTTTTGCCTTATTTTATCACAACAAGAAAAAAGTTTGCTATTAAAAGGAAAAACTTGACAAAAACAGGCTGGCTGCAGCTCGCCGATCCCTGCTCCTGAGTTTTCTATAACGCTGGAGAGGGCCAATGCGAGCGCTGTTGCTCCAGAATCAGCCCTGCAGAGGGGACACAAGGAGGTGAGCACCCCCCAGGAGCGGTGGATCCTCAGTGCCCAGCTGGGCCGCTCCCCTGCAGGTATCCACACCTGTGCGTCTGCAGCGTGGAGGAGAGTGGATTGATTTTAGGTTGTGAGCTCCGCAAGGCCCCAACTATGTCACTCACACTCCACCTGCCGGGTACCAAGAGGAGAGACGCAGACGGGGCCGAGTGGTAGGGGGTGAGGAGTGACACAGTTTGGGAAAACCACACTTGTCCACAGCGTCGCCCCGGGTCACGGCGTTTTGCTCTCTGGACCTTGGTTTAGGCAGATGATTCCAGCTGGCTGGCCCGGGAATGTCCGGCCCCAGCAGAGCATGCCACTAACGGACAAGACCTGGCGAAGGGCATGGCAGCGTCTGGCAGTGGCTGCCACTGTCATTCAGCACATTTTCATCCAGAAGAATAAACATCCTTGTAGAAACAGACATGAAATGCAGCCCCTGAAGTCCCCCCATAGCGTGCTCCTGAGTCCTCCCGTCATGCTCCTGAGTCCTCCCACAGCGTGCTCCTGAGTCCTCCTGTCATGCTCCTGAGTCCTCCCTCAACGTGCTCCTGAGTCCTCCTGTCATGCTCCTGAGTCCTCCCTCAACATGCTCCTGAGTCCTCCCTCAACGTGCTCCTGAGTCCTCCCGTCATGCTCCTGAGTCCTCCCTCAACGTGCTCCTGAGTCCTCCCGTCATGCTCCTGAGTCCTCCCTCAACGTGCTCCTGAGTCCTCCCGGCATGCTCCTGAGTCCTCCCTCAACGTGCTCCTGAGTCCTCCCACAGCGTGCTCCTGAGTCCTCCTGTCATGCTCCTGAGTCCTCCCATCATGCTCCTGAGTCCTCCTGTCATGCTCCTGAGTCCTCCCACAGCGTGCTCGAGTCCTCCTGTCATGCTCCTGAGTCCTCCCTCAACGTGTCCAAGTCCTCCCTCAACGTGCTCCTGAGTCCTCCCTCAACGTGCTCCTGAGTCCTCCCGTCATGCTCCTGAGTCCTCCCTCAACATGCTCCTGAGTCCTCCCTCAACATGCTCCTGAGTCCTCCTGTCATGCTCCTGAGTCCTCCCTCAACATGCTCCTGAGTCCTCCTGTCATGCCCCTGATTCCTCCCACAGCGTGCTCGAGTCCTCCTGTCATGCTCGTGAGTCCTCCCGCAGCATGTTTCAGCAGTCCTCCTGCAAAGCAGCGCAGGTCTGGAAAAAGCAATAAAAACAGCCCCGGTGGCACGGCCAGAATGCCTCCTCATGTGCTATGGTCGCTTCCCAACCATGTGAAAGGCCACTTCCTGCAGGGCTTTCCCCCTCAAATAACAAGGGGCGACAAGGCTAAAGAATGCAGACACGCATCACGTCTGCAGAAATCATTTTTTTAAAAAAAGATCAAAATGTAGTGTCTTCTTTCAACCTGGACGGCTGCCTCGAGAGTTTCCATCCAAGCAGCGTGAACACACCCTCCGGGTTCGCTCTTGACAAATTCCATTTGGGGCTGAGTGACGTTGTGAGTGAAATAAAACAGTGAGAGGACAAAAAGCAGAACATGATAAAAGGCATTTTTTTTGGTCTGCTGAGAACTTACTGTAAGTCAGCCATTCAGGGGCTCTGCCTGCTTCCTGCCAGAGGCGGGCCCCACGTGGCGGAGTCTCAGGTGACTGTTTGGCAGTAACAGGAAGGGAAGACAAGTCTCATGTCCCTTCAAAGGGCCCGCCCTTTTCCCTCCTCACAAAGAGAAAAATGTGTCTAAACAAAGGACGGACTCAGGGCTGCACCCCTCCTGTGACTGCATGGGCCCGAACAATGTCTGAGTGAGCCTGGCCCACCCTGGGGCCTGGAGCAAGTCAGGACCTGCTCCGGCGGGGACCCAAAGCCACGAGAAAGAAGGGCCAGCACTGGGGCGTCTGGCCCTCCCCGAACCACGGCGCCACATCGCCTCAAGTTCCCTCCTTTCTGCGGTCTCCCTGGGCCGGGACCTACGAGAGCTGAGACACACCCAGGCCAAGTGCCCTCCAGCCCCCTCCCAGCCTCAGTCCTTCTCGCTGGGGACAGTCATCCCCAAGCTTCACTTCGGGGTGCAGAGAGGATCCCCAGATGAGCAGCAGGTCTGGGGAGGCGCCGCAGGGGGCGGCAGCAGCCCACATGTGCTCGGCCTGATGTGGGTGTGGGCCAGGAGGCCTCTGCGGCCCCCAGGCCAGCCTCGCTCCGCTGAGAGGAGAGCATGCAGGAGGAAGAGCTCCACCCGAGGGCGGCCGCACCCGGGACCCTGCAGGCCCCACAGCTGTGCAGTCCGGGGACCGCCTGGGATATGCAGCCCCTCGGAAAGCCCCCAGGCCCCGCCAGTGAAGTCCCCCAGGCCTAAGGCGCCTGCCCCAGCTCTGAGAACCACGCCCACACCACCACATGGGGTCTGTCCTCTCCCTGGGATGTGAACCTCAAAACTGTTTTAGGCGCCCTGAGAATGTGCATACTAAAAAGGCCACCAGTAACAAGTGCTGGAGCGGACGCAGAGAAAGGGGAAGCCAACGGGGCGGGTGGGATGTGGGCGGGGGCTCCCCACGGAAAGCAATCTGGAGTCATCTTTAAAAACTAAAATGCAGGCCTCCCTGGTGGCGCAGGGGTTAAGTCTCAGTCTATGAAGCCAGCCACAGCCACTGCAGCACAAGTTCAAACCCCAGCCAGGGAGCTCCCCACAGGGCTCAGCAGACCTCTCCTGTCTCCCCGCTGCTCCCCTCAGCAGTGGATTTCGGTCAATCTGCCTGTTCTGCTCCCCACTATGTCTCTGGGGGGGTCCTCTCACCACCACTCCCCGCTCCTCTGGCCTACACCCCAGCTCTTGTATGCATAAGTAAATAAATCTTTAAAAAAAGATAAAAACTAAAATGCTTCCTTTGACAGAAAAACTAAAAGGGAAATTCCCCCTGACCTACCTTGGGTGTCTCTGAAGAGCATAAAACCGGCCACTGCCCGGGCCACTGCAGCACCAAGGCGGTTGCTGGGTCGTGGAGACGGCCGCAGCAGCCACAGGAAGGCTGAGCCCAGGAGACGCGGCCACCGCACACGGACGCCGTCCAGCCTCCGGGAAGCCAGGAGCGCTCCACTTACAGAAGCAGAAGGAGCTGGAGGGAACCACGTGGAGCAGGTCAGAGGCAAAGGCAGCGGGCGGCCCGTGCGGCAAGCTGGCCGCGCACGCGCTGGTTGGGTACAGCGGACGCCAGCGAGGCTAAGAGCCAGGGAGGTCAAAGGGGTGTAAGGATGTTGTTGGGGAAAGGACAGAAGGACATAAAAGGGGGCAACTGTAAGCACGTGAAAATTATTTGCAGAACATGGGGGGGCAGGAGGAATGTGCGTTAGGAAGCCTGGGGCACCAGAGCCGGCCACACAGCACCCCCATGTTGGGGGGAGTTGGGGGAAGCCGCGGGGTGCCGTGTTCACCCTTCAGAGGTGCTAGGAAACCACCACGTCCCAAAGCACAAGAGGGAGAGCTACCGGCTCACTCACCTCTGGCCTCACGGGTCCCCCCAGCGGAGCCCGGGGCCCTGACTCCCCCTTTAGATGAGCCAACTCCCAGGGCGTCCCCCCCATGGTTCCGAAGGGCTTGGTCCCGAGACCGCGGCACCCCCAGCCCGGCCTGCTGCTGGGAGCCAGCGGGGCGCTGAGACACGACTTCCCCTTTCAGGTTCTGCCCCAAGAGTCCCAGGGGCTCATTCTGCAGGTGCCCGAGCTCCCAGGTGCGGCCAAGGCTGGAGGTCTGCAGACCACTTAGAGGCAGGCTTCTAAGGCGAGGGACCCCAACAAAGGATGCTGAAGCACTTACGTAGCTTCCGGGGGGCACTGCTTGATGGCAGCGGCCGCCCCCACAGACCTCAGCCCCTGGTCGGCTGTAAAGAAGTAAGGTGGCTCCCAAGCCCCGCCAGGCCCTGCCCCGCCAGTACTTTGCCCTGCAGGCATCAGAGGCTCTCGGAGAGGGACAACGTCCTCTTTCGCGGGATGGTTTCTGCTGATGGCTGGGTCCACGCGAGCCAGGGCGCCCAAGCTTTGGCTACGCACCCTAACACTGAACCCCAACCGTCAAAAATCAAAACCAGCTCGACCTCCCACCTGGACCCCACATCGGGACACCATCCCCAGGCAACTCCCCCAAAGAGCAGCTGGAGTTTTCTCGACTCTCCTAACCAGAAAGAGCAGAGACGCCCCCGCCGGCAGGAGGCCTCACCCAGCACTCCCCAGATAAGGTCCCAAGAGCAAAGTTGGGCAAGGCCTGGATGTGTATAAATAGTCGGGGTGTCAGCAGGGACCCCGAGAGAGCATCTTCCTGCCAGCTGAACTGGTCTTGACTGATGGCGAGATAATAACGCGGGCGCTGAGAAAGTCCAGCGGACCTAGGACCACTCCCAGCAAGGCTGCCCACAGGGTCACCTCAGGAGGCCATGCCGGGCGGGCGCCCCCCCCCCACCAGCCATTCGGGATCTGGAGTCTGCGGGTCGGCTGAGCGCAGGCAAGTCTGAGGACACCCTGGCCTCTTGTTCCTCCACCGTGACGCTCCATCCTCGGAGCACACACAACCTCTAAGTGGCTGGGCCAGCACCTCCACCCCTCAGTCAGCAGAGCCAGTTTCTTTCCCACTGTCCTCAGGACGCACCACTTCCTTATTCTAGAAACATCTGGCAGAAGAGGAGTCACCAGAATAGGCCCCCTTCTTGGCGTGGGTGTTGAATGCATACTCCTTCCAAGCAACCCTTTCTTCATGGTCTACACACCTCAAGAGCTGAGGGGCCTGCTACCAGGGACGTGAGAAACCCTCTGGCTGTCTGTGCAAACAGGGCCGCGCCCGCAGCTCCCCTCAGCACCCCCAGTCTGGCCAGGCCCGCCTCTGGCAGCCTTCACATTGAACCAGTGTTCATCTGCCTGTGCTTCTCACCCAAGGAGCTCCACCAGCCACGGGAGAACGTAAACATCTGCATCTGACCCCGGCTGCAGCACCCCAGCTGGGCGGTGCTCTGTCGCCATCTAGCGTACGGAGGGGGAAGTGCCTCAAGAGCACCGCAAAGTTGCACCAAGATGCAGCATTCCGCTTGATGTTGCTCAGGCTTCAGCTCACACACCTGGGACACTTGCAGGTGTGGCTGGCTCAGAAAGGAGACTCGTGAAAAGAGCTAACACTGAACACCTCTTGTGGGCTGGCCACACACGTTTAACCATAGCAGTTGAGCCAGATGATAAAGCCTTTGAGCGCTGCTTAATCTGTCGTCCGCATGGACTGGCCTACTTAACACTATGCAGGCGGCAGAAACTGCGGGGTCCTGTGGGAATGAGTCCCCACATCTCTAACCTGCCTCCCAAAACGATCTTAACTGAAGACCTAGGAAGACCAGAATGTTCCAGCGGGGAGGAGTTAAAGCAGCTTGTTCCTATAGGGAACTGGGAGGACGTCAGAGTCACCTGGAGTTTTAAAGCCCTGTGCGCCCCAGACCAATGAGATCAGATCCTCTGGATGGAGGGGAGGGGGCAGCAGTGATTTGTAATGTTCCACGTGTCAGAGGGAGGAGAGGTTCAGTAAGAGGGTTAGGAGGTGAAAGCACTGTATCCCCCGCAGTGCCCGCAAGGCACAGGGCAGGCTCCCCATGATTCGGGCAGACGGTCAAGGAGTCCTGGAGTCCTCGGCGGCTTTTCAGGCTTTTAATGATCTTTTGTAGTGAGATAACCAGGTGCAGGGCAGGCAGGGGGGCTGGAGGGTTTCCCTGCCCCCAGCAAGTCTTCACTCTCTGGGCTCTCTGGCCTTCTCTCAGGGTCTCTCTGCTGCACCCCAAATGGTCCTCTGCTGCCACACTGTTCACTCCTGCTGCTACGGCTGCTGCCGCTGCTACTTCTGCTCTGTGACGCCGCCCTTACAAACTGTCTCTCCAGGCCCAGTGCGCCCCCTCACGCACGCGCACACCCTACTCCAGGGGCCACCGTCGGGCACACGTGCAGGGCCGCAGGTGCCATCATTAAACCTAACGGCGGCAGGGCGGAAAGTCCTGACCGCTTTCCCTTACCCTACACCCCCCAAACAATGAGCTACAGCCGACCAGAGCAGCTCAGGGAAAGCTCTGGACCAAGTGAAGCAGCAGCAAAGCCAAGCCCGGCCACCAAGAACGTGCCAGCAGCATTTCACTGCCTGCCCCGGGGAGGACCTCCAGCAGCTGAAAGCAGATGGTTATGGTCGCAACGCACATTACGGAAACCCCACGATAACCACAAAACAAAAGCCGATCACAGACACACAAAGGACGAAAAGAATCAGAAAAAGACAAGTCACAAGGGAAGACCGCAGCAGAGGAAGAAGCAACTACAAAAGGTCACAAAATGGATCTTCTACTCTGGAAGGAGAATGCAGGAGTGGAAAGTCCATTCAAATCAGCAAGAAATGTGGGCTATCATGCTAAACCCACAGCCGGGTGGGCTTCACCTCTCGGGCGTCCTCCACAAAATGAGGGGTCCGAGGGGATGACCCCAAACGCAAGTTTGGCCCCAATCCTCTGATATTACACGTATGCAGAGGTCTGGTCTTGGAGTCACATAATCCAGGGTGTAGGCTACGTGAGTTAATCAGGCCTTTTGCGCCACTGGCCTCTGAGGCCCTCACCTGCGGCCTTGATGGTGTTAATGCAGAATGCACCTGGGAGCCTCACTGTGGACACCTGGGGCATGGCTGCATGCGTGTGCAAGTGTAAGTGTGCACGCCTGAGCCCAGAGGCTGGGCTAGAAGCAGCAGCAGGGAAAGGATGAGTGGTGTGACTACAGACGCGGCCACAGAGAGCCCCAAGGAAGATTCCCTGGGGGCCACCTGCCCGCCCTGAGCCTGGTTTCCCCCCTACACAGGGTCAAGTCTACTAAGGTTTCACATCTGTGGGGTAAACGAGTCATCAGGTTTTCCGCCCTCGCCTCAATGGTAGACCCCCGCAGGCCTAAGTGCATGCCTGATGGCGGCACCTGGAGTAGGGTGTGGGCCTGCGTGAGGGGGCGCCCCTGGGCCAGACACTGGCCTTATAAGCAGCACCAGCAGAAGAGCAACAGAAGCGGCAGAAGCAGCAGGAGAGAACAGAGAGTGGAGCACAGGACTGTTTGGGCTGCAAAAGAGACCACGAGAGAATGTCAGAGAGCCCAAAAGAGTGAAGATTCTTTGGGGGCCTACCAGCCTGCCTTGTCCCGGCTGCCTCTCTACCAGAGACCATTAAAGCCTAAAAAGCCACCGAAGGCTCCAGGACTGCTTCTTCCCTTATTCCCGTCTGTGCAGCTCCAGTGAGAACCTGCTCCTGGTGTTCTCCTGCCCCTACAACATCAAAAGCCCAGCTGACACCATGGAGAGTGTCCTCGGTGCAGCTGCTGCCCCCACAAGGTCCTGCCCTTTCCTTGCCCACCCCCCAGAGCTTCACCCCAAAATCTGAGCTACTTACATTCCACTGAGCACATGCTGTGTCAGTTCCATTCCAGGTCAAATCTCTCAGAGCCGCTGCTGTTCTAAAGGTCAGTGTACGTGGTGACTGATGCCGTGTGCGGTGCATTGGGTTGTTCTGTGTGGTTGTATGCAGAACACTGGTAGGGCTGTAAAAAAGGACATCAGGCCTACTTCTTGCCCTTTACTGTTCTCCCAGCATATTCTCACTTTCTGGCTCTCTACAAGAGCCTGGTGAACAAACATGGCAGCACCCCTAACAAAGCTCTGTATTCAATCAGCAGCCAGCAAATCCACATGGGCTGGGTTACACTTTCCTCTCCGGACAGAACTGACCGCGAACATGAACATGTCACTTAGAGCGAACATAAACTGCTCTCTCTGCACCTCAGCGGCCCCTCGAAAGGGCCATATCTGGGAACTCCAGTGAAAACCATTATCACAGGATTACAGCTCCGATTTCCTAGGTCATTACCGGTCTGTACCCTCTGGCAGAAGCACTTAAAGCAACCCAGTCTGGGGAGTGACTCTTCTATTTTTAGCCTGAAAGATTACAGAGAACTGCCCGGGATCCCTAACTTCTCAGGGACTGTCCCCCCAGGCCAAGTCAGCACCCAGAGGTTTGCAACCCCCAGACTCAGTAACCAGACACCAAGGAGGGGAGGAGCGGGGGCTGTTAACAGCCAAAGGCACTAGGAAAGGAAAGACAGAATGCGGAGGCCAAAAGATGGTGCTGTGGGGGAGGGTGGGCAAATGAGCACTAGGAAGAAAGTGGTGCCTTCAGTAAGCCCCCAAGCTGCCTCCGCACAGCATGGCTCAGCCCAGGGAGTTGTATGTGGAACCCCGGATTTCCTGCAAGAAGTCTGATTTCACATCACACCAAGCACTGTGTAAAGTTTTATACTTTTTCATATAAAAACAGATCTGTGTGGATCATCAACTATTTCTCACTTATAAATGTCTGACAGTTGCTCTTTGTCAGCAGTCACTGGATAACTAAATCCCCACAAGGTCCACGAGTCTGCAGCCTTTCAGGTTAAGGGCTTTCTTTTCAAAAGATTGAAAGCATCTTCAAATAGTAGTTCATATACGTAGGTCCTAAACATCCATGAAGAGGGGACAGGTAAAAATTATGGTATAGGACAGGGCTCAGCCGACTACAGCCTGTCACCTGATTTGTAAATAAAGTTTTATTGGAACACAGCCATGCAATTCGCTCACCGAATGTCAATGGTTGCTATGCAGCAGTGGACCAAAGGCCACATGGCCCAGAAAGCTTAAAATATTTACTATTTGGCCCTTTATAGAGTTTTGTTAGCAAGCGACCGAGGGGTACCCAGGGACCCCAAACAAATGGAATGCATGATCTAGAACAGGGTTCTGCCCTCCTCCACATAAAGACAAAGGAAACTCTTAGTGTGAAAGAACTTTAAGCGCACAGGAAGATGAGCATAAAGTGCACAGAGCGAAGGAAGGAATATTGTTCCCAATAAAACACCCCAAATGACCAATCCCCTCGTGGGGATCAGTCCAGTCAAATGGGGTAGGCCCAAAGCGGGCCACTGAGGACCGAAAGCCTGCCACAAGTCGATGGCACCTCGGGCAGGGACCATAGGAGAGGGGTTCTGAAGCGGGTCCCAGAAAGCGGACAAAAGGAGACAGCACCCAGGCCAGCAGCCATGACCGGCAGCCTCTGCGTCTCACCGCCTGCCCCCTCCACGTCTCCTTCCCTGCAGTGCCAGGGCTCAGGTCGGGCCACAGAAGCCAGAGGGGTCTTTAGCCCACCTGCCCTGCGAGTTCCACAGCTCCTGGGCCCACTGCTGGGTTGGGAGATGAGGGCTGCAGCCCTGGGCGCCCCCATTCCAGGACAAGGATGGAAACGGAAGAGGTTTATGCTGGCTCAGAGCAGCCGAATACGAAGCCCAATGCAAGGCTGGGCCCCATGCCCACCGCACGCCCAGCCCAGGTTCCCCGCTTACCACTGTGTGCCCCTAAACTGACAGGACCCTCAGACGACACCTCCTGCCCTTGCAGAGCTGCTGAGTGCCAAGAGCAGCAGGGCGCCGGCAGGTGCGGGCGCGAGCGGGTCTCGGGCTGCCTCCAGCCTCCAGCCTCACTCTCTGGGGCCGGGGTTCATTCTGAGAGTAAAGCACCATGGGCTGCGGTGCCCCCAGCTCCCTACCCCCCAGAGCTCCAGAGCCCCAGGTCCTGCTTTGCCCACAGAGATCAGACGCCCTGAGAGCACCCCCAGAGACGCTCCTCAGCTTTCAGGGTTTTTAGGAAAAGCAGAAGGCAAAGGATTCAGTGTGTGACTGTTTAATAGAAACCGCTCACGCCTGCCACTGAGTCCACACAAATAAAGCTCAGTTCAAAGCCGTCTCAGGAGGCTCAGAACGCGCAAGGGGCCACAGCCCCACCGGGACGGGCCAGCACGCCGGGTGAGGTCACCTCAGAGCTCCTTGCAGATGGCCGAGGGCCTCGGCAGACGCCTGCAGGATCTGCAGCTCCTCCGTCCACAAAGCTTCCACCAGAGTCAGCTGCTCTGTCAAAGCTCCTTCTTCACGCTTCATATACGAAATCTGGAAATTATTTCAAAATTATTTTTTTATTGGAGTGAAACACACACAAGCATGAAATCTGCCATTGTGCCCACTTTTAAATGTACAATTCAGGGCCTTCGGAGCACCTCATAATGCACATAAGCACCCCCCCCCACTACTTCACCTTCCCAGACAGAAACAGCCACTCCCCACACCGCGCCTGGCCCCAGGAGCCTCTGCCGCCTCGGATTCTTCCCGCTCTCGCGTATGACCGGAGTGGGCCACACAGCCGTGGTCTGTCTCCTGGGTTATTTCCCTCAGTGTGGTGTCGCCAAGGCTCATGATCATTACTTCTTTAAGCCCAGTAAGGCCAGAGCCCTGACTTCTCGTTTAACTAAAACATTTACTGAAAAAAAATAAAAGGGAGCGAGAACTTTAAAATCTCTTACTAAGAATGCGCATAATAATTAAAAGGTCTATAAACCCAATGTTTGAGTCAAAAGACACAGATTACCTCAACATTCAGTTACGTGATGGTTCATGATGCCACGCCCTAAAATATGGTCTAGAGTCCCAGAGACGTGCGTAAAACAAGTTAACTTCTTGACCAACACATTTCTTTAAGAAACACACCTTCTCAAGCACAGCACTGGTCTCCTCTGTGAAGTAACGGCATATGCTCTGGGCTACGTGCAGACTTGCCTTCTCGTTTGTATCTGAAATCACTTCCCCACAAAGCACTTTTTTCCAGCACGTACTAGAAACAAAATGTTCGGTTAGATCATCTTAGCAGGCTCCAGAACACAAAGGCAGTTTCTACAGCTCAACGCAACGCACGTGCTCCCCAGCTTTTCCAGGCAGGTTCCCTACAACCCCCCACCGGCAGCTGCTGTGTGAGGAAAGATGGGGCGCACCGAGGACGGGCAGTGAGGGGACCACGCTCTCTGCAGCAGGGGCGATGCCGCATCTGGCACCAAACTGGGGTCTTGCCCACGTGCAGGGGAACAGAGCCAGGGACAGGGCAGGAAGGCGGGGCCGCCGCCCTCAGGGCTAGGCCTGGGGGGCACGGGAGGCTGTCTTCCGTCCAAGGCCTTCGCTGGGAGATGCAAACTGGTGGAAACACTCAGAGCGGAGGGTGCTACGGGGGGCTCCACAATGGCGCTCTTCCTGCAGGTCAAAGCCTGCATGAAAAGGGGTTCAGAAGATAGTGGGGCCCACATTCCACAGGCAGAAGACAGTGTCCGAGGTTTAGGGTGGGTGAGTTCTGAGCCGGAAGGTGGCAGAGCCAACAAGCCACAGGAGGAAGCCGCAGGAAGAGGGAGGAGAAGCGGCTCCCGGGTGCGGAGCAGCTGGGAGAGGACGTGAGCGAGGGGAGAGGGGCCGGCGCCATCCCAGCGCGTGTCCCAGACATTCAGGACGTGGACCAGCCTCGCAGGGGGCAGTCCCCAGGGTCAGAGACGAAACCTCAGGGGCGGGAGCCCTCAGGACAGAAAGGGGGCAGCAGAGACCATGCACCAAGCCCGGAGCATCCCAGTCGCCCAGAAAGCACGGCACCCACCGGGGCACAGAGTAGGTGAGAGGGGGAGCGCCCCACCTGCCCAGCTAGAGCGGCGGGGGGTCTGCCCTGCACTGCCAGCTGCAGGCCCAGGGGCGAGCAGAGTGGAGACCGTCTCAGCCCCAGAATTCCGATGCGCCAGAATCCCAGGGAAGCGGATCCAGAGTGAACCCCTCGTCATTCCGTGAGGGGCCCCTCCACACATCGGCTTCCCCGCCTCCCGGCTCACGCCGGCCACACACAACCCTGACCCCACCTCACGTCCAGACCTTCCCCAGAGCCCGCGGCCGCCACCACCGCGGGAACTTACATCTCTGCGGCCTCCAGGCTCAGCAGCTTCAGGGCCGCGAGCAGCCTCCAGGACGGCCCCTCCCACCCGAAGGTCAGATTGCTAAAGCGGGGAGACAAACGGGACAGAGCTGCCACTGGGGACGGCTCACGACGCCGGCTCTCCACAGGGCTGATGAACATGTACCCCGTGACCGTGGCCGAAAGGATAGCAGAAGTCTGAAGCCGGATGCGGGGCCGCAGCTCGGGGGTAGGGAGAAGATGAAGTGTCCGGACTTTCTGAGGCTCAGCCAAGGGGCTGCCCCGCCGCAGACACGCCACCCTCGGCCTCGGAGGACAGTCTGCAGGGACAGCTTGATTGTGGCTGCCCGCATCAGGCGGGGACTCGCCGAGCCCCCCCACTCCCCGCCCCCACCGTGGCTGGCGGCCAAGGGCAGGCTACTGCCAACCTCACGTCAGACCCGCTCGCAACCACTCACCGAGCGCGCGGGGCCCCCTCCGGCACAGGACAGGATTTCAGGCCCTACCTCAGGCCCCTAAGTCCGTTTCTTGCAAAGCATCTCCCACTCCACAGCATCAACCCCAGCAGAGCGCGAGGGCAGCGCAGGGACAGCCGCCTGCCAGCGGCACCGGCGGGAGGCGTGTGAGCCGACAGAAACCAGCCCCCTGCTCACGGAACTTTCCTGAAGGAAAGGGGGGCTGAAGAGGGGGAGAGAGAGGGAGATTGAGACTTACTCCATAAGGTCATGATCCTTTAAAATGGAAATCTTTTTGTTCATCTGTTTATCTTCTGATGGGAGATATCTGACAAGAATATCTACACACAAGAAAAAACCAGACTGAGATTAGGGTGTCCTCCGGACAACAGGGTGAACCTTTGCTTCTCGACTTTCCTTCCCATGAGCAGTCTAGACAGGTCATTCTTTTTCTCTAATTCACACCCCAAAAATCTATTCTTCAACTCCAATTCAGTGAAATCCTTATTTAGGTCTTAAAGAACTCCAGGCCAGGGGCAGAACGTCTACACTTCTCCGCAAATCAACAGCTCAGTCAGAAGCTAAGACAGAAGCAGGGGCACTGGGAAGTGACCCCCAAAAGCCCAGTTTTCCTGACACCAAGACTTTAAAAAGCAGAATTCAAAAGTGCCCAAAAATCGGTGATTGCGATCATAAAAAAAAAAAAATCACTAACAATTGAAAGGAAATGTGCAAAAATTATTAAAGCTCTCTGGATGGAGTAGGATAATGAGGGATTTTCCAATTTTTCAAGTTCTCTTTATATCCCCATACTTTTATTTTCTAGCCGAAAACAAAATGACATCCATTTTAAGCCCTTGCCATTGTGTCAAAACTTAAATAACACACCCAAATGTCATAACCTCTTAGAGGTAAGAACAGAGCAGGTTCCCACCTTCTGTGACATAGACGCAGGCGTGCGGGTTGGGGGTGGAGACGAATCCGTACTCCAGGAGCAGCCGCTGGCTGTCGTGGGGGCCGTAGCAGATGAACAGCTCCTCGTGCCGCCGCTGGCGAGAGCCCGTCCTGATCTCGTAGCAGCGCGTTTCCTCGTTAAACGCCGCTTTTACCTAGGAAGGCAAACGGTGAAAGGCGTTTTTAAAAGCACCGTGTGCAGAAAGGAGGGGGGCTGACTTCCACCTCTTTCGTTTGCTTCTGCTCCACCCACCAGAGTCAGGGAGTCCCCCAGGGTGACGGGACACCCGCGTCGCCCGACCGTGGACAGACGAGCTGGATGACAGCAGCACGAGTCACGCAGACAAGCCGGGGCAGCGGCCCGGCGCTCGGCAGCTTCGCCTGGGAGCCGCACAGGCGCATGAGAAGCAGGTTCTGTAGTGACCAGAGGAGGAGACCCCTGGCTGGAAGGGAGTGGAACCTGCTAGGCTGAGGACTGGGTCCGGGTCTGCCACTGATCAGGCACCCGGCCAGGTGGGGAAGCCTCTACCACCAGGCTGAGGTATCGGAGGGCAGGGAGCGCAGGGGTTCTGACGCCCAAAGGTGTCCGGGAGCACGCGAAATCTCAGGCCTGCCAGTCTTGGAGCGATGCAATGCAGGCAGATACCATCTTGTGGGGTTCATGACAATTTTGTTAGTTAACACGTATAAAAGAAAAGGCTAAGAAGACCTAAAGGCTCCCCAAAATAAGGAGCGGGTGCCCGCTTTGAGGGCCCCTTACTTGGCAGCAAACCCAGCAAGGATGAGGGTGAGGAACAGGCTGGAATCCCTAGACTGTGGCAGCGATAACAAATCGGGGCTGCAGCTTGGACTTGCGTGTGGAAAGCCGACTGCCAGGCAGGAAACCAGGGGGCAAAGGGTTTTTGTTTCCAAAAAGGTTCAGAGGGTGCGCGTGCGCTTGGCCAGGGCCGTGGGTCACATGCGCTCTGGCTGAAGTTGCCCCTACACTGGACCATGGAACCGCTGGTTTGGAGCATAAATGCACCCACAGCCCAATAAAAATAAAGTCACCCGGGGGGACAGACCGAGGACGTGTGTCCAACAGGCGCCTGTCCGCAGGCCCGACAGATCTCATCGCCACCACCCTCAGCAGCAGCGCCTGCCCTGGGTCCCTGCTGCAGCTTGCTCGGAACACACCTTTCCACCCAGCGAACAAGCCGGCGGCTGGAGCGGGTCCTGGGAGGCAAGAGCAGCAGCGCCTGCCCAGCGCACCCCTCACTGCCGCGTGGGGAAGCAGGTGCCCCCAGCTCCTTAGGAAGGTGGGGGGTGCAGCGGTGAGCGCCAGCAGGTCCCCGCCAGTGCGCCTCCCCAGGGTGCCCCGCGTGGGCTATAGGGGAGCCCACACAAGGACACCCTTGGTCCCCAAAGCCAGGGCTTTGCCCCCGAGAATAACCGTCTCCTACAGAGCCCCAGGGAGGAGGGCCGGGAAGGCCCGTGCCCGTCTGCCAGGGCGTGTCCGGCCGCCCCAGAGAGCGCCGTCCGCTCTGTGTTCGTGACACACTGCTCCAGCGGCGGGGGAAGGGCTGCTGCAGGCCGTGCAGGGCACACAGCCCTGGGCACCACAGGCCGGAAGCAGAGGGGAAGCCGGGAGGGGAAGAGGCGCACACCGCCCGGCAGCAGCAGGTTCGCCTGAGCCCGCCGGTCCCCCCGGGATGCCGCGCTCTTCGGCCACAGGCCCCACACGCCGGAGTCCTTCCCACCAGCGGGACACGTGTCCCTGGCCCCCCGCTCACCTGGGCGTGCGGGCTGTGGTTCAGCAGATCCAGGTACGGGGCGAGAGCGCAGGTGTCCGGCTCTGCAGAGCAGCCGGGCCTCTGCCTGTGCGTCACGTACACGGCGCGGGTGTTGACCGTGCACCAGGCCCACCGCAGTGCGCGGTAGCTGAAGACGTGCCTCACCGCCTCCGCGAACAGAGGCTGCAGCGACGAGAAGAAGCCTCTGGCGGAGGTAAAGAAGCGCCACACGCGGGCTCGCTGCTCCTCCGCCTGGGCTCTCAGCGGCGTGGGAAGAAGGTTCACCACCTCCGGCTCCAGGCACACGGGGCAGGTGTAGGCCTTCGGTAAAATGTCCAGGTAAGGCTTCCAGAGAGAGCGGGCCCCGGCGTGCCTTTCGGAAACCAAAAAGGTGCACAGAGCCAGAAGCGGAGACGGAGGAGGCTGCCACCTGTAAGAAACAAAGTCACGTTAAAGGAGTGAGCTTCATGCAAATGCGGCAGCAGCAAAAGACAGAGAGGGCCCCACCGCCCCACCCACGCCCCCCCCAAGCAGCGGCCAAGCTGGCGCTGGCTCCACGTTCACTTAGGGGGCCCAGGAGAGGGCCCTCCTTCCTCGTGGCTTCCCTCCAGGGTGCACCCTGATACAAGTGCCCAGCACGAGCACCCGTCATGAGCGACGAGAACGGACTCACTAGGCCGAGCTCCCGCTGTGGTGGAGAGAGATGCCTTTTTGTAAAAAACCTCTTTGCTCTCTGGTTTGAAAGCTTTGCTGGAAACTCACAATCCACTTGTTTCATCTGAATAAGGATCTAGACCCAGGCGAGGAAAGAGTAGGGGCAAGAAGGCTACACCTGCCCCCCTGTCCAGGAGCCACTGGGGCCTGCAACTATTTCCATCTTAATTATCTGAAACTAAAGACCCTTGCAATTTCAAGTCCTCCGACGTGCAAGTCACACTTCCAGCAGGCGGCAGCCACAGGTGGGTGTGCGAGATGTGCTAGACGGAGGCCCGCTGTGTCCTTGTTACGGTTCGAGAGCTTTTGTTCCTAAACTTGCCCACCCCTGTAAGCCCGGGCCCCGTCACCACACGTCACACTCAAAGTGTCAGAAGGCAAGTGTCTGCCGGAGCAACACTCAGGCCAGGGAAGACGCACGAGGCCCGGAAAGGGAGGAGGGGGCCTAGAACCTACCCTGGGCTCAGAGGCGAGACCTTTCCCCTCTTGTCATGTAGGAAGAGCTTCTGCCTTGCTCACGCCCTCTGTCCTCAGAAGGTCCCAAAACAAAGACCAACCAGCGTCCGCCAGAAAGCAGGTCTCACCTCCCACACCAGCCTCCTCTCTTCCAAGCTAAATAAAACTCATTCTTTCAAGGGATGTCAAAGGCTCTTCATCGTTATAGAATTCAGGGAAGTGCAACAAAAGTAAAAAATTAATAAATAGAGAGTAGCCAGCGCTCGTGGAGCCCATGACGGCGGAGCTCGGGCTACTGAGTTCGGCCACCCCTCAGCCTTCATTCGCCACTACTGCCAGGCCAGGACGCAAGCCGACATCCCGTCCCCAGCGGCCTCTTCAAAACCTTCAAAATGCTATTTACGATGAGAGAAGAACAAACTTCACAGAACAGAGTGATTTTTTAAACCATTTTGGGTGTTTATTAGCTACGAGAGCAGCGCGGCCGGCCCTGCTGACTAGACCTTGGATGACATGTTGGGAGGAGCTGGGCTTGAACGGGGGGCTGCCCGCACAGAAGGTGGACGGTCACTTACTTGGCGAGGTAGGCCCCTAAGGCGCTTCTCATCACCGTGTCCGTGGTGAGCAGGCAGCTCTCAGGCAACGAAATCACCATCTGCCCCTCCTTCCCAAAGAAAAGGCAGAGTTCAGCACACCCATCCTTTGGAAAGGGCCCGAGAGCGGGAGTTCCATAAAGTCCACAGTCCCCCACCATCAGCTGAGACCCCCGATGACCCGACCACGGCACACTCAGGAGCCGCCAGCAGCCTGGCCCCCGAGTCCTGGAGCAGCAAGGCACTCCAGGCCACAGATAACCCCACCGGGACCAAGTTTATCACACGCCAGTCAACCTTTCAGCAGAAAGGAATATGGAGAAGTTCTGAGAACTCAGATCCTACTGTTCCCTCAATGTCTTACAGCAGGAAACAGGGCTGCCGATGGGAACAGGCAGAGAGCACCCCCAAAATTCCATCCAGTGAAACGTATGTGGCCAGGGATTATTCCAGGCCCGTGTAGCCTGGGTCAACTATTGCTAAGAGAGGACCCAACACAACGGTCTCGATTGACCACTTGCAAAAGCAGTTTTCAGCTCCTCCCACGGAGACAAACCATGAAGAAAAACTCTGATGTCAAGTCATAGACTCCAGACACAAAAATCCCCAAGAGGCCCTGTTTGCTTTATGATGGGTGATCAGAAGCTGCTTATAAATCCCAGTCAAAAACCTTCCGGGCTCCTTCTGGTCTCCTCGCCCCCAAAGCTGGATATCCCTGCACTGCCCCTCCCGCTCCGACACTGGGGCTTCCTGGTTTTTAAATAAGCCACTTAATAAAACACTCTGTATCATGACTGAGGCAAATCTCTCCATCATCAAAATTCACCCACGTGGACACATCAGATCTGGGCGTGTCCCTGTGTAAGCGTGGCGTCCTCAGGAAGCTCAGCGGAAAAGGCACGTGTGAGCGGGTGTGAACCATGCCAGCTCGTGACCCGGACAAAGCTTCCCCAGCTGCTGCTGCCGCACGCAGCAAGTGGGGTCCTCCCCCGCCCAGATCCTGCCGGGATCAAATCAATCACAGCCCCCCTCAGAAAATGAAAACACTGCAGACAGTGTGAATGGACTTAATGCTGCTGAACACTGCACTTAAAAAGGGCCAAGACGGTAAACTGCAGGTTATGGTAAATTTCACGCGGTTATATTTTATCACGTTAGACATTTTTAAATAATAAAAAAATAAATTAGTGCGAGGGAATCATTCCACTAATAGGGACTATTCCTTAGGTCAAACGAGGAATATAGCTGGGTTTCAAATAAACTAAGGACTTATAAGTTATAAGGAGAAATAATTAAAGTTAAGTTGCAGCAATAATTTATAAGCGAAACAATAATACATTTACATTAGAAAGTGCTTTAAATAGTATCTCAATAACCTAAGTCCCTTGGAGGACATCTTGGTCATTTCCCCCTCACTTTTTCAGAAGGGGGCGAGTCGGGAGCCAGCCTCCCCTCGGCCTCTCGGGCACTGCGGCCTGAGAACCGCCTCTCAGTGTGGGCAACACACTCCTGTGGCTCATGGAAAACATGGTCTGGTTTAAAAATTTTGCTCTGGAGAGATGGCTGCTCCCTCCCCATGCACCTCTCTCCTCACTAACACAATATACTGGGGGCGCCAGCCGGAGGCAGCCAGTTGGGCCAGGCCTGGTCACTGGCAGGGAGTGTGGGCTGGAATTCCCTTGAGGAGAGGCGCCTGCCCTTCCCACCCTCCTGTGCCACCTGCAGCTGCAGCGCCAGCATGAGGGGAGGGAACTGGAAGCAGGGGGTGGGCTCGCCAGGCTGTCCACCTGGGCGCAGAGCAAGCTTCGCTGTGTGAAGTACCACACTTGGGGGTTGCCGCATATGCGGCGAACTTAAGCCTAATGGACAGAATTTACCTATGAGGAGCGCTGCATGTCTGGAATGTTTCCAGTTTACTTGTTTTGACCCACAAAGACAAAGTCGCAAGATCTACATGGGCCTCGAGAACACGGAGAGGCTCACCCGCAGAGTCGTTCTGCTCTTCAGCCCTCTTCCTGTACCTACAGACAGAAAAGGGACAAATCGTGCTGTCACTTCACCGTCCCAGGAGACACCATTTTGAATAAAAGCAGCCTAACTTCAAGGCTACGCGAAGCTGATGCTGGAGGTCTCTTTGGGGCTCACCATCCCGAAGGGGCAGTAAGCTTCAGGGTCAAGTCCCACAGATCACGACTTTTATCACACGCTGCCGCTGCGAGCGCAGAAGGAAGTTAAAATGCTCCGTCAGTGACCAAGTGGGTGCTTCACGGCCAAGGGGGGCAAAGACACGTGCCTGGCCTGAGAGGGAGCCCTAGGGCCCTAAGAGCACAGCGGTCTCTGGCTATGGCAGACCCCAGTGCTTTTGAAGAGCACCTTGGTCCTCTCCATGCTGCTTCCAGCCCACTTCTGGACTGAACTGGGGCCGTATATACAGGCACGTGCCCAGAGCCAGCACCTCCATTTCTGGGAGAATGTTCCAGAAGAAAATACTCATCCAAACTCCACAACCAGCTCCTCATTCTTCAACCACAAGCAGCTTCTCAGCTTCCAGAAGAGAATGCTCATCCGCTTTGGCTCAGGGGACTGGTGAAGCTGTGGGCGCACGGCGGGCTCCTCCTGACAACGCTTGGGGAGCAGAGCCGCAAAGCCGCTGAGGGGGCATTGTCTGCTGAGGCCTCCCTCAGAGCTCCTGCCCTCCTGCTACTCCAGGACAAGCCCCTCCAGGGCTGCTGGGCACCACCCTGCCCCCTGGCAAGACGACGCTGGCTCGCCGAGCTGTGGGCGAAGGCCCCTGCCTGCATGGTCTAAACACCCCATGAACCCAGTGGAGACACTTGTCTCAGGTCTGAGTTCCAGGAAAACCTGCACTTCTGCTGATAAAGCTCCGGATTCCTCACAGAACACCGAGAGCCCAGGAACAGATGCCGGCCGCTGTCTGGGCTTCTGGAAAGACGAGTCGAGTTTCAGGCTGACCCCTGACATGTGTACCAGGGTTTATCATCACGGCTTTTACCGACTCTCGCTATCCCAGCCTTCATCTTATTTTTCTCTTCCCATTTCCAGTTTTTCCTTTTGATTTTATTTCGCCATTTTGGAATTTCTCCCCATAAGCCACTGACTTTTAGAACAAGGTAAAGTGTTGAAAATATCACAGCGATCAGGCAGGAAGCCTGACTCACAACGAAGAGGGGCTCCCAGGAGTGACAGCCCACCTGCGAGAAGCAGCCACCTGCCACCCACCTGAGCCCTCGAGTCTCCCACGGAGACAGGACATCACATCTGGATGCCAGATCGTACCTGGAAAACGAGCAGGAATTAAGTTTGTATCTTCAAACTTCCTATCTTTCAGCCACTTCTTCAGTGCTACAAATTCCGGTTTGTGGCTCTCGGTCACTAGTCAAAAGAGGACAGTAAAAACAAGATTAAAATCATTATATAATCAGTCACCATTAAGAAAAATCTCCGGTGAAATTCTGTCATATCCTAAAAAGGAATAAATTTCAAAACAAGCACACGTACTGTAAACGAAGGAAGAAAAACCACAGCACCATTGGAAAGATACAGGAAAAGCACCTGATAAAAACGAACATTCGTTTCTGATCAGGCCTCTCAGCAAGCAAGGACAGAAGGGAACTGCTGCCACCTGATTAAGAAAAGCGAACATGGGCCTCGGTGGCGCAACAGGTTAAGCGCAGCGCTGCGGAGCTGTCAGCGGCTGTGGTGCGAGTTCAATGCCCGGCCAGAGAGATTCCCACATGGCGCAGCAGATCTCTCCTGCCTCACCCGCTGCTCCCCTCAGCAGGGTATTTCAGTCGAGCCACCTGTTCTGTTCCCTACTCCGTCTCTGGTGAACCCTCTCACTGCCCCACACCTCTGGCCTGCACCCCAGTTTGTATGCAAAAATAAATAAATCTTAAAAAAAAAAAGAAAAGCGAACGCAAACAAGGAGACCTACAGCTGATATGCTTCAATACTCAACGATGGAAACCAAGACGGCCAGGAACAAGACAAGGGCACCCCCCTGCCCACCTCTATTCAACTCTGTACTGGGTTCTGGCCAGTGCAACCGGGAAAGAAAAATAAATCAAAGACATATACTATGGGCTGAATTGTGCACCCCAAAATTCGTATGTCAAAGTCCTAACCACCAGGACCTCAGAACATGATCTTCTATAGAGGCAGGGTCTTTACAGAGGAAATCAGGTTAAAATGAGGTCATTTGGATGAGCCCTAATCTAATCTAAGTGCATCTCATAAAAAAGTGTCCTTATAGAGAAATTTTGGACACAGACATTCACTGAGGGAAGATGACAGAACAGACCTAGGGAGAAGTCGGTGTCTTCGAGCCCAGGAAAGAGGCCTTGTAGGGTAATGAGAGAATCATCAGATTTTTCCGCCCCCCCCTCAATGATAGACCCCCCTGCAGGCCTACACGCATGCCTGATGGCGGCACCTGGAGTAGGGTGTGGGCCTGCGTGAGGGGGCACACCTGGGCCAGAGACCGGGCTTACAAGCAGAAGCAGCAGCAGCGACGGTGTGGCGTGATAGGCATGGCAGTGTGTGGCCGTGTGTGGCAGTGTGTGGCCGTGTGTGGCGGAGTACGATAGATTTCAGCAGATATGGCAACAACTAACGGAGCAAGTCTGCTTAGACTGATGCTGAACCTGCTGGGTTTAGAGTGGCTGCACAACAGGCCTGAAGCAGACTTTCTCTCTCAGCCCTCAAGAGGAACCAGTCCTGCGGCCACCTTCACTGGGACTGCCAGCCTCCAGAACTGAGACAGAGATGCTGACAGCTATAAATGCCTCCATGAAAAAAGAAGGCCCAGTTAAACAGGCAAAGGAAGTTCTGGATCACTAATCATTAGGGCAACGTCAAACAAAGCCACAGAGCATGTGCCTCATGCCTTTAGGGTGGCTACTACCCCCAAAACTGAAAACAGGTATTGGCAAGGATGTGGAGAAACTGGACTGCTTGTGCACTGCTGGTGGGAATGTCAAATGGTAGGACCACTGCAGAAAACAGCATGGCAGTTGCTCAAAAAATTAAAATAGAATTAGCTTATGACCCAGCAATCCCAACCCTAGACCTGCTACCCAAGAGAGACAGATGTTGGCCTACCCAGGTTCACAGCAGAATTAGTCACAATATCCAAGAGTTGGAAGCAACCTAACTGTCAGCGAACACTTGGATCAAGAAATGTGTTGTCTATATAAACACACACACACAATAAAATTTTGTGTTTAAAAAGAAATTCTGAGACATGCTACGTGGATAAACCATTAGGGCCTTATGCTCAATGGAATCAGCTGGTCCCAAGAAGATAAACACTGTGATTCTACTTGATTGAGGTGTATCCAGAACAGTCTGACCATGGAAACAAAGTAGCATGGTAGTTGCTGGATACAGGGAGAGAGGGAAATACAAATCAAAACCACAATAAGATAGCAAGTCACACCCATTAAGATAGCAACAATCAAAAAGACAGATAATAACAAGTGTGGACAAGACTGTGGAGCAACTGCTCTCTTAAACTGCAAGTGGAAACGTGAAATTATACAATCACTTTCAAAATGTTTGACAGTTTCTTTAAAAGCTAAACACACATGAACTACCTAATCCAGTCACTCCACTCCTAGAGAGATCCCACATGCAAATGTTCGTAACCATTTTGTAATAGACAAGAAATGAAAACAGCCCAAATGTCCATCAACAGAAGACAATTCATGGAATACAATCAGCAACAAAAAGAATGCTCTATTGTCACACACAACATACAATTACCCAATAACTAAGCTGCCTAAAAGAAGCCAGAGGGGAAAAAATGCATACTATATGAGTCCATAAAACTAAAAATGCAAACAATAGTGACAGAAGGCAGACCAGTGGTTGCCTGGGGGTGAGAGATGGCAGGATTCACAGAGGAGCAAGAGAAGAGGGCTACAAAGGGAAACAAGGACACTTCTGGGGGTGCTGGCTATGTCCATTATCTTGACTGTGGTGACAGTTTCCTGTGTGTATCCCTAAGTTAGAATCAAATCAGAGCTGACTGTTGAACAACTCAGGTGTGAGAGCACCCTGCACGGTCCAAAACCCACATAGCACTTTTCACTCCCCAGAAACTAATAGTCTGCTATTAACCAGAAGCATGACCGATCACATAGTCAATTAACATGTCTGTATGCTTACATGTATTGTATAATGTATTCTTAAAATTAAAAAAGCTAGAGAAAAGAAAATATTCTTTTGTAATAATATTATTCAATTATTATTATAGTATTTATTGTCTGTAGGCACCTACATCATCCTTGTCTTATATGACACAAAATGCCACAAGTGTTACACATATTACTAACACTAGACATCAAAAATGAAAAGATAATGTAAAAAAGAAATTCACAAACCTCCAAAAAGTTTTCCAATGTATTTACTGAAAATAATCCATGTGTAACTGGGCCCTCAAAATTCAAACCCAGGTTGTTTGAGGGACAACTGCATGTACTTTAAGTGACGACATTCATCATATGTCAATTACACCACAGTAAAACTATTCTTTTAAAAATCTTTATGATCCAAGATCTAAGACTCCCAAGGTATGTTATCACAAACTAGATAACAGATTTTACAGTAAGAGAAATTAATCAATGAACATCCAATGAGCAACTACTACAGACACAGCACTGTGAACCCCCCTGGGAAACATTCAACATGCTCTCTACCCTCAACAAGTTGACAAATTAATTGGAAAACCAAGATGTCTTAAGAATAATACCCAGTAAGTATGACAACACAGGGTGACGTTAGTGAGAACAGGACACGGCACTGCCAAAAAAAAACAACAATCTCAGCTCAGATTTAAGCGTGGCGGGAAACTGCGCAAGCAGGGGAAAGGCTGAAGAAGGATCGTGGGCAGTGGCAGAGGGGGAAATGTGCAGGGCGTGCTCGGGGAGAATGAGCAGAGAACACATTTCCCATACACAGAGTGGCAGGGTGGAGCCCCTTCCAAAAGGATTTGATGTCAGGCAGGGAAGGTGTGGGCATTATATAAATGGGGGTGAGGCTCACTGGAAGCTCCCAAACGAAAAAGAGAACAGAAACAGCCTCTTACAAAAGCTAAACTGGCAGCAATAAGTGGAACCACAGACAGGCAAGAAAAACAAAAGTATAAACAAACTTAGTTCAGAGCCAGCTGACAGCACCTACAGGGAGTGGGGTGGAAAGGGAGAAGCTTAGCCAAGAAAGTCCAGGCAAAGCTGAGGAGGCCACTAGCTCAGAAGGCAAAGAAGAATGAAGAGTCCAAGATCAAGTGCTGACAAGCAGCACTATGAAGCTAGCCAGAGTCACCGCAGCATGAGTTCAATCCCTGGCCAGGGAGCTTCCCACATGGCACAGCAGACCTCTCCTGCCTCGCCTGCTGCTCCCCTCTGCAGTGTATTTCGGTTGGTCTGCCTGTTCTGCTCCCCACTCTCTCTCTGGTGAATCCTCTCACCACCCCACACCTCTGGCCTACACCCCAGCTTGTATGCATAAATAAATAAATATTTTTTTAAAAAAAAAAAGGTAACAACTGCATCTATGTAGTAGTGATAATTTCCAAAAGGGTAAGGACTTTCCTATACGGCACCTTGTTCAGACTGTGTCACAGTGAATTTGAAATGATGAATTTATATTGACACTCTCCTGGGAGATGTCAGGACCAAAAACAAACCCAATGTCACCCCCAGAGAAGACACCACTGAAGCATGAGAAATACATTCGTATCCCCATAGAGGTGCAAAAGGCACTAACAGAACGGTTTGGGAAAAACGCGCTCTGAACACTGCCCGTGGCCGTGGCATAAAGCTACGTGTAGATACACGTGAATACCAGTCCGCAAGGGACTCCTTTTCATTACGGGCTCCAAAGGAATGAACTGTACCTCCTCTTGCATCGGAATTTAGGCAGAGTTTCCGTCTTCTGATCCGGCTGGTCCTTCCTCTTCCCTTCGTCATACTAAAGCTGAAGTGTCTGTATGTGTCCAATCTAAAATAAAAAGCATTTTCTTTGCCTCAGTTTACAGTTGTATGATCATCATTGTTCTCTGTACGATGAGGATTTAAACATATAAACAAGTATTATTTGGTAAGCCACTGCTCTGAGTCTTTGTATGCAAATAGACACTGAGCTCAATCCTGACCCCTTGTGCAGCAATGAAACGCTGCTCATACTGGCTCCGCTAAAAGGGCTTTCTCTTGAAGTCCTACTAAATGCTGACTAATCATGGCAGGACTCATCACCACGTGCTTTGGTCACTTACATCTCTATTCTAATCAACATCTAAGCAAATGATACTTTGAATAAACAGTATTCATGAAGCCCCCACCCACTAAGAAGTCTCAGTGAATATTATGGAGTATTATGCATTCACTAAGAAGTCAGTGGGGCCTCCCCGGTGGCCTAGGGGTTAAGTATCAGCGCTACCACCCACAGCAGCCCCCCTCCCCCCTCCCACAGCAAAGGCAGAAGCAGCCTGAGTTCCAACCCCAGCCAGGTAGCTGCCCCATATGGTGCAGCAGACCTCCCTTGTCTTGCCCGCTGCTCCCCTCAGCAGTGTATTCAATGGACCTGCCTGTTCTGCTCTCCACGCTGTCTCTGGTGAATCCCGCCCCCCACCTCTGGCCAAACCCCAATTCTTGCACGCAAAAATAAATTTTTTTAAAAAGTAATGGTCGGTGGAACCTGGACCCTGAAATCAATAATTAAATGGAGATTTGCAACAGATTAGGGAGAGAATAAGAATCAGAAAGCAAAGAGATGATCCGAAAATCTAAAATATGACCACTCAAGTCTCTGCATGCTACTTCCTTGAAAGCATAAAAAACAAAATCCGGGGCCTCCCCGGTGGCGCAGCGGTTAAGCGCTGCGCTGTGGAGCTGTCGGCAGTGGCGACGCGAGTTCGATGCCCGGCCGGGGAGAACCCCACATGGTGCGGCAGACCTCTCCTGCCTCGCCCGCTGCTCCCCTCAGCAGTGTAGTTCTGATCTGCCTGTTCTGCTCCCCGCTCTGTCTCTGGTGAACCCTCTCGCCGCCCCACGCCTCTGGCCTGTACCCCAGCTTGTATGTATAAAACTAAAAAAATAAATAAATAAATCTTTAAAAAAAAAAAAAATCCATTAAACACACCGGCATGACTGGAATATTATGGACTGGAGTATTATGCAACTATTAATAGGTAAAATGTATAGTAGAAAACTGTATCAGGGAGTGGGATGGTAAGCAGCCATTAATAGGAAAATTAAGTACTAAAAATATAGAAATGTCCAAGATAAAGTGAAAGAATCACAGATAATCACAAATTCAGTGAAAACTCTGGGTTTGCTTTTGAGCCCATTATATGCATTTATAAAACAAAAAGGTTTAAGAAAGACTATTCAAACTTGGGCGGGCGAGGAAACTTTATTACTAGTTTGTATCTTGTTCTGAGACTGACAGGGAGGGTCATGTGAATAGCATCGCCTATACGTGCATCTTAAGCACGCAGCTGCTTTTAAAAACTACCACTAAAAAAACAGCAGAAAGCAGAGAATAACTGGGATGTTCATTGTCTGATCCACCCAAAGTTGGTGGATCAGGAAGGAGCCTCGACGCCGGGTCCCCCGGACCCCCGGAGGCCACTGGGTCGCGGCACAGCCCACCCCGCGCACGCGCCCGGGCCGGAGGGTCTCACCCGCGACCCCAGGCCCCCGGCATCGCCCGGCGCGCGCCAGCGGCGGCCTCCGGGGCCAGCGCCCGCCAGAGGGGACCTCCGCGAGGATGGGGGTACTGTGGGCGCAGCTAGGCGCCAGGCCTGGCGAGGCCCCGCGCTCTGAAGCGGGTTTTCCTTTTTACACCCCTAAATTAAATCACCCGGACAAGCTGAGCGGGGCTCGCCCCGTTTCCGGGACAACGGGAGGCCCCGCCCCGGAAGCCCGTCGCTCACCTCCAAGATGGCGGCGGCGGGCGAGTCCGGTGCACGGTGAAGCCCACAACAGTGCCCGACTGTTGAACCCAGGACTGAGCTCAAGAAATGCGCTGAGGGAGCAGAGGGCGAGGGCCGAGCGCCGTCTGGGCCGCCTCCAGTCCGCCCTCCCAGACGCCCAGTCGCCGGGAGGAGCCGTCCGGTCCCGCGCGCCGTGGCCGCCCGGCCTGCGCATGCGCTGTGGCCTGGACGCGCCGTGGCCGCCCGGCCTGCTCATGCGCTGTGGCCTGGACGCGCCGTGGCCGCCCGGCCTGCGCATGCGCTGTGGCCTGGACGCGCTGGGGACGCCTGGCCCTGCCCAATACCTAGACCCGCGGGCGGGTACCCTGCGCTCGGAGGCGGCGGGGATCTTTCCTGCAGGTTTAGGGGGACGGAGCTACTGGGGACTGCGCCCTGGCTGGAACCCTCGCCCCTTGACCGGAAGTCCGCTGCCTGGGGCCCAGCAGGCCTGTCCTTAGCCTCGCCCCTTGGCTCCACGAGCCCCGCCCCACCGGACCTTCTGTCTTGACTGTCCGCCGAGCATACTGTAGGAAATTCCAAACTATGTAAATACTCCTCCCGCCAGAAGATGGCGCTCCATCTCTGCCCTACCATAATTATGGGCTGTGCCTAGGGACTTGCTCCCGAAGACCGCGTTGAGAGAAGTGGGGGGAAATAACCTTATAGTGGGGGAAATGGACATCATCGCCCTGGCCAGGTGATAAGGGTTAACCTCATCCGTGATAAATTGGCCCCCGGATACAAGAAGGTACTTCACCCCTGTGGTATTCCTCCCCCAAACCCCAGTTCTTAAGAAAAACATCGGACAAAACCATAAACCCCTGACTAGTAGTCCTAAAATCTGCCAAAGTTCATGAAAAACAGTCAGAATTTGTCATAAGCCAGAGGAAAACAAGGAGACATGGCAGTTAAATGTAATGTGGTTTTCTGGAGGGAATCTTAGGATGAAAAGGGATCATTAGGGGGGAAACTAGGGAAGTCCAAACAAAGCATGAAACTTGGCTACTACTACTTTCCAATGTTGGTTTCTCAATTGTGACAAATGTACCATAGTAATAAGATAGTACCCGTAGGAGAAATGCTTGAAGCGTTTCTGGGAATTCTCATAAGAATTTGAGAATTGATTGAATTTATTGAAAAGGAGCATCTGGAAATAGATGGTTCCAGGTTTGGATCCTGATTCAATCATGTCCGCAAAGATGGGGGAGCTTCCTAATTTTTCACCCCATCCCTAGGAGTTAGCTTTAGGTTGTTTCCTCATCGTCTCCATCACATTCTTACACAAAAGCATTTAAGACCGGAACAAAAGGGGCAGATGACACAGGCATTTTCCTTTCATGATGGGAGAATATAATATATACTCCCAGTGTTGAGAGGGGAACTTACAAAGATTGTCTGCATGGCCAAACTAGCCAGTTCTTTGAGCCATTTTCTCAACTAGGCCTCAACCTTGGCCTATAGAAGCTAGAGTCAGCGCAAATTATTTCATCCATCCTCTCCTTCGAAATTAAAATATTTAAACACTAACAATTTCTGTAATAGCTCAGGGCCAAATCCCTAGGGTGGCTACAGCACTACCAAAAGAATTTACATTGTTCTAAGTGACACCTGAGATTGTTGTAAGTCACACCTGAGGAAGGGTCTTTATGTCAGCAGCCTCGAGACCCAAGGCACCATTCTCGAATCCCCACACTCTTGAGTATGTATTGCAGGCATGCAATAAAAGTCTCGGTTCTAACTCATCTACTCAGAATCCCACCTGAATTCTTTCCTGCACCTAATTAAGAACCTCTAGGGTCTCAGGCCTCCCTGGTGGCGCAACGGGTTAAGCACAGCACTATGAAGCTATCCAGAGCCACTGCAGCATGAGTTTGATGCCCGGCCCGGGAGATACCCACATGGCGCGGCAGACCTCTCCTGCCTCTCCCACTGCTCCCATCAGCAGTGTATTTCCGTCGATCTGCCTGTTCTCCTCCCCACTGTGTCTCTGGTGAACCCTCTCTCTGGCCTGCACCGCAGCTTGTATGCCTAAATAAATTAAAAAGAATCTCTAGGTCTCTCAGCACCCCTGGGCCCTGACAGTACTAAAGGACATGTACATAAGCAACATGTACTGGATGGCACGGGTTTCAGCCCTCCTAGCCAACTTCCCATGCCATGTGCCATGGTCAGCTAGCCCTTAATGAATTTTACCCATCTCACTTCCTTCTATACCAGCTCACACTCACCATAGAAGGAAGTTTGTGGTGTGGACACAGGCCAGCAAATGACAGCTGAGTGCGTATACATCTGGATAAGGGAGTGTTCTGTAAACATCCCAAACCAGGTAGGGTCATCATTGGTTCAAGCAGACTCTTTTTATTAGATGTTGTCATGCTGTCCTTCCCTGTATTCTGTGGCTCCCCGCCACACAGTCCTCTGCTCTTGAGCTCTGTTCTCTGCCACTGCCATACCGCTGCTGCGTCGCCTGCCTCGAGCTCCAGCCTCAAGCTCAAGCTCCTCGCTTCTGTGATGCTGCCCTTATATAGAGTCTCATCAAGTCCGTATGCCCACTCATGCACGTGCACGCCAGCAGGAGGCTCACGTGCAGGGCCGCAGGTGCCATCAAGTCCAAGGGCAGTAGGGCGGAAAAACCTGATGCCTCCTTCATTTACCCCACAGGGAGAAAGAACAGAAATGAAAATTGGACTAAAGAGTCCCCTATTCCATTTTCTAAACTAACAGAAGGAAAAAAACTCATTTCCCACCCCTGACCGAATTCGGGAACTTTATGAAGCTCCACTTCCTCACTTTACACGCGGTACTATTAAGCTGCATCCTGGCGGGTCATCTGGAGCGAGAGGACGGGCTGCAAAGTCCCCGACACCTCTCAGTACCTGGCAACAAGCGGGGGGCGCCTGCTTCGATGATTTAGTAAACGTTACCAGGCCAAGGGTTCGAAAACCCGACCAAGGATTAGCCAGCAGCTTTGCTTTCTTTTATTTTTATTTTTTTTTATTGTAAGATTTTGATTTTATTGACTTTTGTGTAGGAGAACAGGTGTAGGCCAGAGGTTGGGGTGTATTCACCAGAGATAGCATGGGGAGCAGAACAGGTGGATCTACTGAAATACACTGCTGAGGGGAGCAGCGGGCGAAACAGGAGAGGTCTGCTGTGCCATGTTGGTCAGCTCCCGGCTGGGATCCAACTCAGGCTGCTTTGCTGTGGGAGAGCCTTTGCAGTGGTAGCTCTGAGACTTAACCCCTAGGCCACCAGGGAGGCCCGCCCAGTGCTTTCTGAACCCATTCTGTGTTCTGCCTTGACCATGGACCACTGATCCTGGGGCTGCAGCACATCGAACACCAGCCTTCTAGGCCCTGTCAGTGTGGAGAAGTTGGGACAGCCTGCATTCTGAAGGAGCCCAAGGCTTTAAAGAAAGGGCCAGCCCATCCCTTGTGCAGACAAGTCCTTTTGCTAACACTGAGTGGCTCACCTTATATCCAGCACCCTCCCAAGTCACACTCTACTTGTCGTTTCTTGTTGAGTTGTGGGG
>PVIJ01016382.1:0-20000 GCA_004024925.1 Scalopus aquaticus
TCTAATTCCATCCATGTCGCTGCAAATTGCATGTGTTTATCTTCTTTGAATGCTGAATAGTATTCCATTGTGTATATGTACCACATCTTCTTGATCCAATCATCTATTTTTGAACATCTGGGTTGCTTCCATACCTTTGCTATTGTGAATAGTGCCACAATGAACATACGAGTGCATGTATCCTTTTGGATTAGTGTTTTTGTGTCCTTTGGGTAAATTCCCAAAAGTGGTATTGCTGGGTCATATGGGAGCTCCATGTTTAGGAGTTTGAGGAATCTCCATACAGCTTTCCATAGTGGTTGGACCAGTTCACATATACCTTTATTATAATATGCATCATGGATATTTGCACTTTTATCTTCCAAAGGAGACTTATTTTTTAAATAATAAGCAAAAATCACTTTTATCAAAGAAAAGATGTGGGTTTTCATATGCATTCTATTGAAACCATAAAATGTATTGTTTCAAGATACAATAACCCGATATAATACAATATAGTTAGTCAATATTTTTTTTTTCTGACATTTAAACTCTTGTAGGTGGAAATTGCTAAAAAAAATACTGGCAGTATACTGTGCCACATTTTCTTTTCTCTATTTCTGACACTTTGGGAATTTTCTCATCTCTAATAAAATCCTCAGTCACAGATTGTAGTTAATATATTTGCATATTCATTAGTAATATCATTATCAAATACAGCAAGTCCTTTATAGAATATGATATTTGAATAACTATCAACATTAAAGAGGTCATCAAAATGTAACCTTATTAAAGTTATTTTGATTTCATTAATAATTGATTATATTTCATCAATATGTCATACAAGATGATCTAATACACCAAGAAATATGATAAATTACTCCATACATTTTTATTTCTCTTGGTTACTACTGCTATTGAATTAGAATGACAAAGTATGCAGTTTAAAGACCTGATTGTAAATTCTGTTTGCCAACTCTTCTGATCAATCATACTTTGAAATATTTAAAAAGAAAAAAAAATCATGCAGTTGATATCAGCTTATCTGTGAGAAAAGTTATTCATATTGTCCCTGTCTTTAAATATTAAGGTTTAGAATGTTTTTTCAACAAGTAACAATATAAATTAGAAGCTTTTAGATGGAGAATATAGACCATAAGTATTTTTTGAACTCCATGAAATTATGTGAGCAATTTTAGATGCGTTTGAGGAGAGGATATATACATAGTATTTAAAGCATTCATAAGAGCCTGCAACTCAAAGTTTAGCAACCAAAGAGTCATACCAATACTTTTTTAAAACTCTTTTCCTTACTGGTTAAAATTTTACCTTTCACCTTTAGTGGAACTCTGTTGTTTTCCAATTACTTTTTAGGAATTTGGGCATATTATTTGCATGTGCTTTACTTCATCTATAGAATTATATGCATTATCTTACTTAAGAAGCAGCCACTTCCTAAGAAATTTGGAATGAGATTTCAGAAATGACAGAAATTTCATTAGTAAGTGTTGAGCATTGCTGATGGCTTAGGCATTACCCTAGAGATATTTGCTATCACTTCATTTTGTGTAAGATAAAGTTGGGATGACATCACCAAGATAGCAACAGAAGAGGTTCCTTGCTTCTTTTACAAGAAGAATTCTAGCAGTTAACCAGAAGGATACTACTCCAAGAAATTTCTGCTGATTGGGGTGAGACTGAAACACCTGTTGTACATCAGAGGCCAGCAGAGACAACAGCAGAGGAAAAATGAGGCAATTCATACTTCATTGACTAGGAGGAGGTGAGGTGGTTGGAAGAAAGTGTCTGGAGGCTGATGTCCAGGGCATAGGGTCACTGATGGTAGGTCTGCCAAGATGTCCAGGGGCCTAAGGAGGGGAGAACAGAAAAAAAATATGGGATTACATACTCTTGAACTTCCGAAAGAAACCCATGCAGAGGGATTTAAATTAAGCATTAAGTATTAAATAATGAAAAATAAATTAATGAAAAGACAGAAGTTAAAGCCTTAAATAAGAAAAAAACAGAGTCAAGATACTCAAATAAGGCTGAGTATACCAGATGGAGGGTCACATTAGTCACCTAGAATATAGTAATGCACAAAGGACTCAAGTGGAGGAACAGAGAGAAATAAGATGGTAAAAAAAAAAAAATGAAGAAACACTGTGAGAACTCTCTGGATCCATTATAAAAGAAAAATAAGTATAGTGGTATCCCAGAAGGCAACAGACAAAAAGGGGGAACAGAAAGCTAATTCAAAGAAGTACAAGAGGGAAGATTCCCTAACCTGAGGAAGTCACTGGAGAACCAAGTCTGTGAACACACAGAACACCTAGTTATCAAAAGACATTCAAACCAAAATCAAGACAATAGTTCTAAAACTATCAAGAATTCAAGCAAACAATATATAAGGAGGCTAGGGAAAAAATGAGGTAACTTATAGTTACTTGACAGTTTATGTGAATGCAAAGGTTTTGGAATGAAGCATACCTAGTCTTGAATTTTCACTTGACAGTTTTAAGCATTTATAATAGCAAAGCCTCAGGAAAATACTTTCTTGGTTATAGTTACTAAAATACGAAAAGGTGTGAATTGAGAATATTGGTACTCTTAGCCACAATGACTCTGTCCAAAATGTATGCTAAGAAATGACCAAATTCTGTGATGGCTCCTAGAAGTCTATGCATGTCCTTAGGACTAACCAAGCCTTTCCTTATCTGAATGCTTGTGAATTTTTAAATATTTTTTAAGATTTTGTGTAATATTTTCATAATATATTTATTAAACATAAAAGTTTAATATCATTTTCAAATTTAATAAAGCATTTAAATTAAAATTGAACAGATTTAATTTTTTGACAATAATTAATTGTAGAGACACACATTTAACAATAATAAAAGCAAACATTTTTCTTGAAGTCATGGAATAAGAATAAAACAGAGAATAGAAGAAACGAGATATTTTTGTATTTTTTCTAATTGTTTGGGAAAAGTACTTAATGTAGCTGAATTACGTTGTGCTGTCTTCTAAGTATTTTGGCTGCTAAAAACTTGTAAAGAACAATATTTGGGATTGAGTAACAAATTTGTCACCATCATTACACATTAAATCAGAGTATAACTTCTAATAAATTTTTTTGTAAAATATACAGAATAACCAGCTAAAAGTAATGATAGCCCATGAAAAAGTAACCCTATTTTTTTCTGCCTTAGTGACTTACTATTATTTAAGGTAATGAAATATTGTTCAAAAGTTTCACTATGTTTGTTTTCTTGAAATAACTGACTTATTTTCTTGAAATTTGTTTTGTTTTATTGAAATGGCTTGTGCAAAAATTAAAAATTTCAGAAGTGGAGCTTAAGAGTAAACAAAAGAAATACTGCTGGGGTAGGATGTTTACTTTTTGTCAACCAGAAAATTTCTTTCAATTATATTGTTTTCTGGCTTTTAGTCAGTTTACTTTACATGAAAATAAACTGAAGGCATGTCTTACTACAAATGACAGATCACTTGCAGTTCCCACATTACCTAATTGAATAAACTTTGAGTTATAATTTACTTACATTAAGATGAAGAATTTAATTAGTTACATTAGTTTTGACAAATAGATATATTTGATCACCAATCATTACAATTAAGAATATGATCACCAATCATTACAATTAAGATAATGTTACTGTGATATTTCAGTTAATTCCTTTCACCTACTTTCAATTGATCTGATTTATATAAATAAAGATTTGATTTGATTTGATTTTACTAAAATTTTCTGAATTGGAATTAATCATTACTTTTGAAACAAAACACCTTTTTTTTGTATTTTTGTGTGTGTGATTCATCTGTGTTATTGTCCATATTAATTTGTTCCTTTCATTGGAGTGATCCCATTGTATCAGATCATACCTTATATACCCCATACCATCTCATATACCACCACTTTGGTTTATCTATTGACCTGGCTATTTGGGTATTTGGGTTATTAGTTTTTGGGTTACTAGTTTTTGGCTATTATAACTAAAATTGCACTGAACTTTTATGTGTCTAGCTTTCTGAAGGACACATGTTTTCACTGCTTTTGGATAAAATCTGAGTAGAATGGGAAGATTATATGGTAATTGAATGGTTAGCTTTTTAAGAAGTTAACTGCCTATTTGACAATAATATCAGTTGTGGGTGTTCCATATCCACAAGCACATGGTAATGTCACTGTTGAATTTCACACATTCCAATGATGGCTGGTGATATCTCATTGTGGTTTTAATTTGTATTTCCCTAACTGTGTTCATCTTCATATACACTATAAATATATTAAGGACTCTTCTGGGAGATCAGCTGCTTACCACTTAGCTGAATGACAGTTAAAAATCTAATGATCTTTAGGCAACATTTTTTTTTTTTGCTAAAATACAGTTTTAAAAGGATTACAACAATTATTTCTTCATATAAAATCCTTATAAAAATAAATTATTCAAGGTGGCCTCTTAGTGACTTTTTTTTTCACAGCGTTTAAAACTAAAATTCAAAAGTTTACATGTATCTAAACTAATTCTGGGCAAATTGTTTAACTTAATTGAATAATATTTTTTTTCTTTAAATGAATTAATTTCTCTATAGTAAAGACAGGTTTGTCCTCACTAAATCTAAATCAAATTAAATTTATTAGTATTAACAACCTATTCTACAAAATTATTTTGAGGATAAGTAAAACGTAAATGCCACATAAATGTATTTACATTGTGGTTCATACATACATGACAAATAATAGTTATCACTGTTTTATCTACTTATTCTACCTTAAAATATTTCACATATATACATGCATTCTTCTTTGAATTTAGTCTTGCAACATTCAGCTCATCATTCTAGCTGTAAAAAAGATGTTTGTCCCTACCTTAGTCATTTAACTGATTACATCTCCTTCCAGTTCTGTATAATATGCAGATTTTATGAACATTGCAGTAATGTCACTTATGAAGATGTTGAACTGGGTAAAAGAAAGACAATATTAACAATCTAGAGACTTGCCTCCAGTCAATACTATAATACATGAACTTAAACATTTAACTAAATGCTGCTCTACAAATGTGATGGAATGGCTCTCTTTCTAAGTGTTTCTGCAATGAATTCTTCAGAGTTGGAGACTTTGAAAAGGAATGAATACAAGTCCTGTTTTAAACCCAGTTTTCCTCTTTAATAGTGTTCCTAGATCAACTCTTTTTTTATGAGTGTTCACACATCACAGTTCATACTGGAATTTGCTTATAGGTATACCATACAGAGGCTGGTAATAGAGATGAGATCCAGAGAGCCTTTTTGTTTGTTTGCTTTATAATTACAGTCATCTAATGACCCTAGTGTCATTACATGTAATATAAAAGAAAATATCTAATATTTAACTCATTCATTTAGCTATATTAAGTGAAAAATTGATTATTACTTTGTGTAAGTAAATGATGCTATCATAAATGTCAATACTAGGGAAGTTTCTACCTGTCCAGTGCCGAGAAACTTTGACTACAGCCTAGGGCAACAAGAGGGAAATTTAGGAATAACACTGTTGGGAAATTCCATTCAGAAATTTGTTGTCAAATGCATTGATGTGAGGCCCTAAATGGCTCCAAAACTGCTTTCTCCAATGACAAGAGCAACAAAGCACTCATTTCCAATTACCAAAGGGTTTTAAAGTGTAAACTGTATTCCTCTTCTGTCAGCTGCTCAGAAACCTAGAAAGGGAAATCAGCAACATTTCCACACTAAATTGTTCAACACTGTTGCATGTGCTTATGTAGCATTTTTGCCAGTGCAAATTCTGTGAATAAAATGTTAATGAGGTATGTTTACTGTTCATGTGTAACAGATTTTGCTTAGAATTTTATAATTGTCTTTTTTCTTAAAAAATCTGACATTGCATTTAAAGACATTATTCAGGTGTTGTTGTATTAGCAAGATGTCCCCATTATATTTTAAAAATAGCAATTAAGACATTTTTAAATATAAATCTTAGTAGAGAGAAAATAGGAACTAACTGCTTGTATTTATAAATCATATACACACACACACACACACATATGATAGTACATCTACATATATATATATATAAAACGATGTACCTAAAGTATACTTTAATTTGGTGACCTGAGAATTCTGATCTCAGACTTTTAATTAGGATTTTTATTTGCTTACTTTAAGAGGATGATATAAAGGATGCATTATTAGAAAGGTTTGACAGAATTGGAAAAAGATGTCTGTTTATATGCTATGTGACAAAACTGATTACTCACTTTCTCTGTACAGTTTTCCATACATACTCCCTTCTGTTCTCCAGATCTCCATTATTCAATCATTTCCTAATTATTTCATGTGGAAGGACTTCTCCCTTAGACTTAAATAATTTTAATTATGTTGCCTAAACTCTCTGAGTATTTTAATCAGTAACCCTAACACAATCATTATTATTTCTTCAAACTAAATTTTGACTTTTTATTTCATCCCATTTAACAGATGACAAGGTATAAAGAAAAAACAATATTGTGACTCTCATACTAATAGAAAAGAAACACATGTTAAATATTTTATTTATTTTTAATGAGGAAAGCAGTAAGGTATAATGAGCGAATAACATTTTCGAAGTTTAGATATATATGTATGATACAGATATGTACATATATATTATGATTACTCGATTTGTTATAGAACTGTTTGACGTCCATCTGGTATATAAAGAGATATTTTCACTACACAGTAATGATTTGCCCTTCTAATACTCAAAATCAAACTTAGCATCTGATATTACTGAATATGAGCTCTTTAATCAAACATTATTATTTTAATTTATTTTGACATTTTTTTTTTAATTTCCACTTTTATTCTATGCATTGACCACATCAAGACCTAGGAGTAGGTGAGCTGGGCTCACCTCTGAAGGCTTTAAACTTCCATTTAGAAAATGAATAAGTCCTGGTACTCTAATGCACAGAATTATGATGGTCGCTAAAATTACTGTATTGTACACTTAAAAATTAAGAGAATAGATTTTACATGATCTCATTATAAAATGAAAAGTATGATGGAGATGGTGATGATGGAGAGAGTCAGCTAAGGTTTTAATGGTAATCACATTGCATTATATGTGTATCAAACCAACGTGTTGTACTACTTAAACTTACACATTATTAAGTTGCAAGGCTGGAAAAAGTGTTAACAGTGACCCTCACTAGGGCCTCCCCTGTAGCGCAGTGGTTAAGCGCCATGCTGTGGAGCTGTTGGCAGTGGCTATGCAAGTTTGATGCCCTGGCTGGGGAGATTCTCACATGGCACAGTGGCAGACCTCTCCTGCCCTGCCCGCTGCTCCTCTCCCCTGCCCGCTGCTCCCCTCATCAGGTCCATCTGCCTGTTCTGCTCCCCACTCTGTCTCTGGGTGAACCCTCTCACCGCCCCACACCTCTGGTCTGTACCCCAGCTTGTATGGATAAATAATCTTTTAAAAAAGTGACCTTCTCTATATATACTTAGATCATACCTCATCTTCAGTGACTATACCACTCATTTATAGTATTGAGAGAATATAGTAAGGAAATACATGTGTCCATCTTTTTGCCTTATTTCTAAAATCTGTTCACATTGCCCATCTGTTCCTGCATATTGTACGTTTTTGTCAGCACAATTACCATATTGATCATAGTTTAAGAACATTCTTACCTAATCCCAGCATTATCTGGTCGTATTGATAGCTTTCTGTCTTCAGACTGTGAGGCTTTTAAAATAATTGTGGCATTTGTTGTGATTTTTTTGGTTCAAAGTAAGAAATGTGTTGAGAACTGAGATAAATAGAACTTTAGTTTATGTTAATGCAATTAGGAGTAGGACTATGCTTAATGGAAAATTTTTATTTTCAAAATTAGTTTTAATCTTTGTGTAAGTTCATGTTTTGGCATTATGATCTTCACTGTGTTACTTTAATAGTAAACTTTTTCCTCTTGCCCCTACACGCATGCCTGGCTCTATCTCCCAACTATTTTCTTGAAATCCCAACTCCTAGTGACTATGTAGACTAAATGAACTGGGGTAAGAGAAATGCCCTTTCCCAAAGAGAGTAAGGATCTGGAAACATCTCTCCCAGACAGTAGAGACTTATTGTGAAAAAGGTTGTGGACAAATCATTCCACAGTGATTTCTCTTCTCTTTCTACCAGACTCAAAAGGACATTTTTCTCAGATCTTCACATATTAAAGATCCTAAAGCTAAAGCCCACAAAATACATGGAGGTTTCCCTAAGACTGCAGCCCAGAAGAGTTTTTCACTCTCATGCTAGTCCATACTCACTCTCCAGCAGTTCTTCAAAATTACCATTTAAATATGCCTACCAGTTTATAACACAAGAGGTCTCTTCTCTAGGAGAGCAGATTATGGTTCTATCTATGTATTGACCCATCTATTCAGATTTTGGGGTGGTAATTGCAGTGTAGCTTCTGTTTTATGATAAATCCAAGAAAAGATTTTTAGTTTTTGTAAATTTGGGGACTATGAATTTATGCTCTTTATATGTTCATGCTAAAGCTGTGTCCTATATATTTTCTTAAAAAAAAAAAACTAGATGTTACTTTATAACAAACATATTCTTTTTCCCGTTTTCTCCTTTCATCAACTGATATTTTCTACTTTAAGGGAAACATCATACTTGTCATCGATCCCAACTCACTATAATACATTTCTCAGATAAATGAGGAAAAAAAAAGATGCCAAAAACAAATATAAATATATCTTAATGTCAGCAAAGGGTCTTCCCAGTTTTTCCAGTGTGATTTATTAAAGAGATTGTCTTTTCCCCCATTTTATGGTCATGGATGTTTTATCATAAGTTAGGTGCTGGTATATGTGAACTTCCTTTCTTTCTTGTGTTGGTTGATTCTTGTTACCATTCAAAAGATGAAATCATGCAGTTTTTGACAATATGTATGGAACTTGGATTGATTATATTAAGTGAAATAAAGTGAAAGAGAATTACCACACAGTTTCACTTATTTGTGGGATATAAATAACCAAAGAAAAGAAATTAGCACAGCACAACAATAATAATTTTTTTAAAGATATATTTATTTATGCATACAAGCTGGGGTACAGGCCAGAGGCGTGGGACAGCAAGAGGGTTCACCAGAGACAGATTGGGGAGCAGAACAGGCAGATCTACGGAAACACACTGCTCAGGGGAGCAGTGCGAGAGGCAGGAAAGGTCTGCCATGCCATGTGGGAATCTCCCTGGCTGGGCGTCAAACTCGCGTCAACGGCTGCTGAAAGCTCCAAAGTTCAGTGCTTAACCGCTGCGCCACCAGGGAGGCCCAACAATAATAATTCTTAGACTCTGTGAACTTATAGTGGATCCCGGTAGGGTAAGGGAAAAGGTTTTAGTGGCAAGGAAAAATGGTGTCAATGTAATAGTGTAATGGCATTAGAATTTTGGTGGTGATGAGTGAAGCCTAAACACAGAGTGAGGTGTGAAGCTATACTCCCCAGGTTATATCGTTAATGTAAGCAAATGTAGATCAATTAAATTTGATTAAAAAATAAAAAAAAATTAATTGGACAACAGATATAGTTGCTTTTTTATTTCTTACTTGTCTGGATACAATTTTTAGAACTGTTTTGTTAGTTTGAAAATATGGTCTTAACATGCCAAGGTTATAGTTTCATATTATTATATACTGATCATACTTTTCTTCTCCTGAAGATATTGCAGGCCTGGTTTTATTCCCCTGTAGAGAAAAATGTTGTTGTGCAAAAATCTACGATCTTGCTTTTTCTTTTTTCTAGATGACAAAGGATTATTCTTTTCCTTTGTCCTCCACGATTTAAACAGAATAGATCTCATTGCTGATAATTCTGTGTCAGTGTGTCCACAGATGCCATGCAGTTTTTCAATAGTTTGATTTTTTTCTGGAATATTTGAAGATTTGTATGCTTTTCCCCATTCTATTCATCAGAAACATTAATTAAGAAACACCAATGTTCAAATACACTTAACAGCTATTATTTTCGTAATCACTCTTTATAAGAATACAATCATTCTCAAAACATTTTTCTCATTTTTATAAAATCCACTTTCCTACTTCTCTCATTGTTTCCAACATTATTTGGTTTCTTTGAGCTGCTTTCTGTCTGGAACACTTCTGTAATCATTTTTATTTCTCTCCAGTTTTTTTCCCTAATCACTGCCAGTTTTTGTTTTATCTCTTTGTGTTACCTTGAGCCCTCCCCCAGTGTCTCTTAATTGAGTTACTTAATGCATAACAACACATTTAATCACACTTTTTTATTTCGTTAGCTTAGTTGCAATATTTTTTTGGGAAAGGGACCATTGAGCATTCTTCCTCTGACTCCCTGCCACCCTGGTTCATTCATCTTTGTATATTGTTTGATGATATCATGATTGCATCAATGATGAAAGGAGGTCCCTTCACGAGATGGGACTGGTGTTCACATTGTGCCAGTAAAGGACTGGTTGGATTAACCTCTCAGACCACACCCACACTTTTTTAAAAATGGATATAGCAATGCTTTTTTTTAATTCAGCAGTCCACAATTCTTATTTTTCATCAAGATTTGATATAAATTGCACTTGATAATTATAATTCAAAATTTAGATGCCATTTACATTCTTATTTCTGATTATTTTATTGTTTGGAGACACTTTAAGGGGAAGAAGGCTATTAAGTCTCTTTCTGCTACTTTAGAACCATTTATTATTTAACTGGCTACCCAGAGAAGAGCTTGTTTTCTTATTTTAATGATTTTCTATTGATTAAACTTAATTTTCCCAGCAACCATCTGAAAATAATGAAGCATCTAGCCTTTTTGCTACATTATACTATATACTGTTTCTAAAATGCATACAAAATGATTAATATTTTATATTTAATTTATGATGCAGTTTTCTGGAACTTCTTAGCAACTAAAATTATGTTCTACCTATAAGTACATGTACAGTAAAGTTTCTATGTTATTAATCCAGTTGAACCTTCCCATTGTATTTAGGTTTATTCTTATCTAGAAAATATATTTTCACTCACAAAGAATCCAGTTTATATGTGTTCAAGTATTATAAGAGTTGTAAAATTAAGAATTTATGCATTGTTTAGAATTCTGACATTTACTGTATAAACCTACTGTGCTTGGAAATGTTTTGGAAATGCATTATATTGTGTATCATGACCTAATGATTTCACTCTAAAAGAAAAAAATGATAAAAGCTTTTAGATTTTGAACTCCAGCTATATAAATTGATAGTAAATTGTGAAAATATGACACAGTTATGGTTCATTCTAAGGATTCTGAGGGCCTTCACAAATTAAAAGTGCCTTATCTGACTTATGATACTTCCATTTGTATAGCAGTAGGATACACTGGCTCACTTATCATGATATAGAATAGTTATATTTTCTGTAAAGTCAGTCCAAGGTTGTTAAAGAATCTATTGCAAGTGGTAATTTAGTTGTTTGAAGAAAGTGAATTTAGTTTAATCAATCATTTTATTCCTTAATGAGTTTTGAATTTTTGTCTACTTGTTTTTTATTTACCTGTCCTATGCCATTATATTATCTATTCAATGTATCATTCCCAGTTAATGTGATTTATAAATACACCTTACTTTTTTCCAGTGAATTATTTTATCATAAAGGCTTTATTATTAATTAACCAGCCTAAAAGCCTTTTCTTCTTCATTTTTAGAATAATAATTCCTTCAAGGATGCATTAAATATAGAGATTTTGAACTAGAAAAATCTAATAGTTGACCTCTTCTGAAGTGTTTGTGTTAATTACTTGCATTTTATGATAATAAAATTATGTTTTGTGAATTGAAACATTTGTGGGTAGTCAAATATTCATGAGAATTCCATCTAATTTGACAGTCTACTATGTGAATGGTGTTTAATAAACTACATGCAACCTTAATGTAGTAAGTGCATGAGTATTTTGTAGGAAATGTCTTCAATATATTTTATGTCATTGATGCAACTAAAAAGATGATAGAATGTTTCACAGTGTAGGGACTTCATATTGCCAAATAATTATTTTTTGGATAAAGTCATTAGAAAAAAATATAATTCACAAATTATTTTATGGACTAGATTTTGATTTTAGAATAATCAAAAAAGTAAAAAACAAAATATGATTTTGGAAAAAGTATATGATATGTGTGTATGTGCATGTGTGAACACACAAACGTATGTATCAGTTATTTGGACTTAACTTTTAAAGCATTTAATAATTAAAATAATAAAAATACATAAAAATTAGAAAATATATACTAAACTGACAAATCACTGTTAATACCATACTCAAATATATAAAACTGAAAGTTTTTCGTTTAAGGTCAGGCACGAGGCAATGATTCTGCTTGTACTGTTGTTATTGAACATAATGTCCTAGCTAGAGCAATATTTTCTTTAATCACAGACTTGATGTTCCTTCATGTAAGGAATTCATACAATAAGTAGTTGAACGAATCAATAACTCTTGTAGGATCAAGGATTAAAGATGTCTAAGAATCAAGTGAATTTCTATAATCAGTCCAGAAAAATAGAGTATTAGAATAGCATTAGAAATAATAAAATCCTGAGAAATAAATTGAACTCAAAAAATTCAAGACATGTACTAAAATTTTCAAAGTGTTGAAAAAAATTAAAGAATATTTACTTTAAAAATGAGATTTTTTTATTAGAGTGGAAAGGTGGGGAGCAAAGAGGAAATTCTTAGCTAAATTCAAACAGTAGTTTTTTTATTGAAAATGAAAAGATAAATGAGAAAGAAATTGAAAAATATAATTATTTGGAAGTGAAAATGACCAAATTCCCCAAATCAGTTTTGAAAAGAACAATGTTGAAAGACTTATACTAACATCAGTTTCACTTCAAAATTTACTCTAAGGTATTATAATCCAAGAATGGTCTTTATATAAGACTAGACATATACAAATGAAGCAGAATCAAAAATTCACAAATTAAGTCTTACGTTTTTAATTGGTTATTCAAAGTATCAAGAAAAATTAGTGAATTAAGCATAACTTTTCCATTAAAACAGTTCTAGGACATCTGGGTTTTGTCCATGTCTTAGCTGTTATAAACATTGCTGCAATAACATTGGGGTGCATGTATCTTTTTGGATTAGTGTTTTTGTGTCCTTTGGGTAAATTCCCAGAAGTGGTATGACTGGGTTGTATGGAAGCTCCATTTATAGCAGGTTTAGGAACTGTAATGGAATACTATTCAGCATTCAAAAAAGATAAACACATACAATTTGCAGCAACATGGATGGAGCTAGAAGGGATCGTGCTTAGTGAAATTAGCCAGAAAAATATCTAATGGTTTTACTTATAGCAGGAAGATAGGGGAACCAAATTAGAGAGAGACATTCAGTGAGGGAGGCGGAGGATAAGGGCTCAAAACAGGGGAGAAAAGAGCACAAAGGACTATGATGATGGTTCACAGATGAATCCGTGGTGGGTAACCTATGGGGAATACACAATAATGTAAAAGACATAAATAATAATAAAAATACATATAATAAAAAATAGTTCTGGGATAATTGGACAACTAAGAGCAGAAAAAGTAAATTTAGTTCCTTACTTAAAATATATACCAAAAGTTACAGAAAATATATCATGAACTAAATTTACAAGTTAAAACTATACAAAGGATAAAAACTTTGTGCTCACAGGTACTTCAGATTTCCGAGTTGATCTCTCAAATATTTTTGAAGAACTGTGTTTGCTTTGTAAGTTTTTAAGAGTGACTAGTAAATCTAGCTGGATAATGAATAATAGATATAATAGATGTTTGAAAGATTAAACAAGCACAGGAAAAAAATGAAAGTGTAGTTTCACTTCTCTTTAAATGTGATTAGGTAAGAATATGTTTTATTCCTAGACTACTGAAAAATTAAATTGGCTCAAGGAAGCTCTCAGATGAGGGAGTTGATTGTACTATCATAGTAGCAATTAAATTTATTGGACTATAATACTAACTGGCCAGTCAATTCTTCTACCCCTGTTAAAGTGCGGGCAAATATTTTGTATACCTGAATAAGATATATACTACTATACGTTGAAATTGCAAGGTTGTATAAATTGAGTTTTTCTTGTCCTTAACAAGATACAGCCTATTTTTTCTCTCGTGCTACTGTAAATTAGGATGTAATTAATTGGCATGAATAAAATAGGTTACAAAGAGTACAATCTAATTTTGAGAGACCATATTCCCTTTATCTATATTTAGATTTTCTATTTTCATCACTTTAATAATAGACACACAGCATAGAAAGCTCAAATCATTTCACTTAAGAGAGGATGTAAGAAATCCAGACAAAGATCTTAATTAAATATTTTACATGGTAAAATGCTTCATCAAAATTTAGTGGTATAATTGCAGAGGCTACATTTTTGTCCAAAGTAATGACCTTCACTGTTTATTCTCTTAAGTCTGATTAGAACCTGCCTATAGTCAGTTCTGCTGAATAGATCTCCAGCTATAGAGCTAGTGTACTTGTTCTTGTCCTTCAACTTAAATTCCTAAAGTGTTCTTATTTGCTGGCACAAAGTCCTCTCATCATCCCTTAGTATATATTACACTGGTCAACACTGAGATTGTTACTGACTTAAAAAGCCCTAATTTGTAGTATCTTGGTGTGCTGAACATGAATATAACAATGAAAAATTTTTATTAGCTCTTGTTTTGAAGATATTTCACATAATTCATTTTGTATGTGTCACTGTGTAAATTTATCTAGTAGGACTGCAACAACATCCTAAATCAGCCTACAATGATGTAATATTGCATCGCATTTCATAATACCATGATGCACACATCATCCAGAGTTGATCGCAACTTTTTCTGATGCCATGCAATACTACTGCCAGGTGGCTGCTAAAGTAAGCTGACGTCTGCAGTGCACTAGAGAAAGCCCTGTCAGAAAGGCTGTGCAGTGAAAATATTTCAGACTTTGTGCGAGACAGTTGAAGCTACTGTTCCATAGAACTGTTGGGATTTTATCCATTTAGGCACAACACAGAACAGTAATGCCTCGAAAATGTGTTAATAGCGTGGACAATTTCTGCTCTATTTGTGGGGAAGTGACATTTGCCAACCAGAAGAAAAGTATCACTTCTCAAGTGAAGAAGGCTTATCATCTTTACTTTGGATGTAGGGTTGGTGATGAAAACAAGTCTTGGGCTCCGCATATATGCTGTGCTCCATGTACAACACAGCTTTCACAGTGGTTCAATGGCAAAAGACCATCATTGCTGTTTGCAGTCCCCATGGTGTTGAGAGAGCCAAGCAGCCACATAAAAGACTGTTACTTCTGCTTGGTTCCTCCTCTTTCCGGCAGAATAATGAAGAAAAAGTCGAGAATAGTCTACCCAAGCATTCTCTCTGCATTGAGACCATTTCCACATGGTGAAGGACTTCCTTTTTCAGAACCTCCAGCAGAATATTCTCTTGATTCATCTGATGAAGACAATGGTGAGCCGACCTGTTCTTCTCCTGTTCCATCAGCTTGCAGTGATCCAGATTTTCACTGTGGTGCATCATCAACTCCACACAGACTGACATAGGAAGAACTAAATGACCTGGTTTGTGATTTGGATTATCCAAGAACAAGGCAGAATTGCTAGAATCAAGACTCCAACAATGGAATATTCTAGAAGAAGATGTCACAATTACTTTCTATCGAAAGCGCCACCAGCAGTTGGAGCCTTTCTTCAGAAAGGAAAGCACTGTGGTATTCTGTTCCAATAACGAGGGCCTCATGAATGCCTTTGAAATCACTGATGACTCACAAGAATGGAGACTATTTCTAGACTCTTCGAAACTGAGTCTTCAGGCTGTGCTTTTGCACAATGGAAACCGTCTTCCATCTATTCTGTTCCTGAACGGCTGTGTAAGAGACAAGTGAAGAAATCTAAGAAGTAGTCTATGACTTGGTTTTTTTACAGGTATTAACCATCGGCCTATTACTATTGGCATGCATTTCATGATGTAAATACCAATTTATTGCAGATTACATGAAAAACTTGAGCCACAATTAGAATTTGACTGTCATATGCTTCTTGAGCACATACAAATTGATAGGAAATGACTCATTTTATTTCAGTAACATGACTTGTAAAAATTTGTTGACCATTGTTGTTATTGTAATTTTGGAAATAAGAAAACTGAGATTCAGAAAAAAATAGCTTAAAAATTTGATTATACAGATATGCACGGCTAGCCATACCACCACCTGTTTTTCTTCAAAATATGAATCACTGTGTAACATTGACCTTTATGAATGCTATTAAATTCAAATAAAATTTTATATAAAATTTTAATAATTAAATTTCACCTTAGAAATCCATATGGAGGAAAATATTGACAATTTGTTTCTACCTGTTTTCCTGAAGATATTCTGACCTTCTCAGCTTTGAATACCCAATCCCCACCTCAGATATTGAAGTTACTTGTCAATGATTTTTTCCAGACTTAGTCAATAAAAGATCTTGATGTTTTAGATATTCAGCTGGTAACATTTCCAGAATTTTTCATTTTTTATTAGGTTGCCCATTTACAGTGCCTCCCAGGACCCCTTTAATGTTGCTTTACTGGCCAAAAAGTAGGAGATTTGCAAAAACAGTTTGATTATTGTTAAAATCAATACTGATGAGAATGTTATTTGAGCTAAATTCAAAAAAAATAATAGAGAATTGATATTTTGGTAAATTTGTCCCAAATCTACTTTAAAAGAAGAGCAGAAAAAATAGATTAAATTAATACTTATATCTTAGATAATGGGCAATCCTGGAGGAAAGCGGGGGGTGGGGGGCAGTAGTCTCCTTGTAGAATATCAAAATACAAGATACAGAATTATAATATATTAAAGGGTAATTTGATTGGTTTTTTGAACCATGTAGGAAACTCTAAAATAAGTTGGATGAAATGTGGGCAATTATTTTAGTAGCAATTTCATATATCACCAGTTGAAGTCCAGTATACAGCACATTCATTATATATTTTGTTCCAACTTAGAAATCTTTACTTGCAGGATCTGCATGAATTTTATTCTACAACTTTAGATATTTAAACCCAAAGAGGAACAATTGACCAAACATTTTACACCTAGACAAATATGGGATGATTTTACTCATGTGGAATATAGAGAAGCAATACAAAGGAACTGATAGAAGTAAACCAAAACCACACAAAGGTTTAAAATGACTGCAGAGTTGAAACATCAGAGTGGGAGGTGGGTGGAAACAAAGTGGGGGAGGGAGCTTAATGGTGTATGAAAAAGGGATCTGAGTGCTCTGTGGTGAGTGGAGTGTGGTGTTGTACAGCTGAGGAGTTAGGAGCCTCTGAATCATGTATAGTCATGTAACCAATGGTACTTAATAGATAGATGAATGGGTAGACAGGTGATTGAGAAAGGGAGAGAGAGACAGACAGACAGACAGAGACAGACACTGACTGTAATTTAGGCTTAGTCTTTGTTGGTCGTTCATGCTCAAGGTATGTTTTGACTGTGTCTGAATCAGTGAAAACCTCTCAGTGTATTGTCACTCTGGTTAACTGTTTGATATTCCTTCTGGGGGCAAAACAAGGACCGTTAATCTTGACTCTACATGAACTTTTAGAGAATATGCTTTCTCTAAATTGATGGAGTATTCTGTAAATTTTAGTTTTGTCAAATTGTTGATCTTGTCATTAAGATATATTTTTTTAAAGATTTATTTATTTATACATACAGCTAGGGTATAGGCCAGAGGTGTGGAGTGGTGAAAGGCTTCACCAGAGACAGAGCGGGGAGCAGAACAGGCAGATCAGAAACACATTGCTGAGGGGAGCCGCGGGCGAGGCAGGAGAGGTCTGCCGCACCATGTGGGATTCTCCCCGGCTGGGCGTCGGACTCGCATCGCGTGCTGCCGACAGCTCCACAGCGCAGCGCTCAACTGCTGTGCCACCAGGGAGGCCCTCATTAAGATATTTTTAATGCATTTGGAAATTAAAACCTATAAACATATCAATCTCCCCTAAATTGTATAGAATAGATTATAGTAGTTTTGATCCTAACAGTTGAAACCTAAAAATATTTCAGTTGTTCATCACAAAAATGTTTGGTATAGTCATACAATAGAATGCTGTTCAGCAGTAGAATAATACATAAAATCTGATTCATTCACTTGCATAGATGAATCTCAAATAGCGTATTGAACATACAATACATTTGTATAACAATCCTAGACAGACAAGCCTTATCTATAGTATTAGAAATTGACTGCAAAGGTATACAGGGAGTTAATTTTGGGGTCACATAGCAAAGTTATGCATTGTACTTGGAGTGTTGGTTAATGAGAAATTTATTTGTCAACACAAATCATGTTGTATATTAGTTTGTCTCACTAGATGTACTTTAATTACACACACAATTGCACAGGATAATGTTTTCTCTTTGTTATATAAAATTTGTCAAATTTTTCCCCATGTGTATTGAACACCTATCATGATCTTAACATAAATTTCCAAATCCTAATGTATTAAGTGTTAGAATTTAAGTTGGATGAAGAGATTCATAAAGGAGAAAAGAGAAAAAACATGACGAGAAGACGTATAAACCAAGATAGATTCACCTGTTTACCTCTCTGCAATATAGTTTTTAGGAAAAGCATGTCTTTTGAGAATACTGACACAGTTTGTACCACAACTTCCATTTCTGACAAATATTTCCCCTTATTGCATATAGTATGTATGTATTGTTGTTTAAAAAAAACTTTTATTTTATCCTAACATTATTTATTGATTATCATATTTTAAATGGTTAAATTAGACTGGTTCTTTTATGGAGCATGTGGATGTGAGTTTAATATTAGCATTTTGTATTAATGTGATTGGCATAGCTTCCAGCTAACTGATCATCAGTGCTCTGAATTTTGAATTCACATTGAATGTCAAGGTGAAATAACTAGCAGTTCACTTGATTTTCTCTGATAGGAAAACTAGCAGGCATATTGACATTTTTGAGGTGTTAGACAGTAGGATGAAATTCCATGAGCAGTCCTAGAAAAATAAATAATACATTTTCCATTATTAAAGAACACAGCACATTAAATTTAAGAGGAAAAACCAGTTTCTTACAAAATAATGTCAATATGTAAGTACTGTATAGTGAGATGATTTCATTAAATTCAGAAATACTAATTGGTAACTTATTCCTGTTCCAGATTTCATTACAAACACATATTTTTTTTTTAATGCATGAAGTTTCATCTTTATATTCAATGTATTTGTTTTCCCTTTTGTCATTATATTCTCTGTTCGGGTTGAGTTTCCATTACAAAAATAGCTGCATATGAGCTAATAAAATGCTGTAGATATATGTGAAAAATCAACTGCTGTATAGTATGAGAAATGAAAAAGAGTACTCCTTGATTTTGTGATATGGGAAAATTTTTCAAAAACAGATAGAATATAAGCTATTTCTTCAAGTCGGTCTTCTTTTCAGTTAGGAAATGTCCATATCTCTACCAATTAAAATACTGACATTACATTGGAGAAAAAGCTGCACTAAAATTTTTCATATTATACCCTACTGCTGCCCTAGCTGGCACCCAGATACCCTAGCCAGACCTCAGTGTCTATAATTTCCTAGCGTCTATACACATAAAGGTTAATATCTGGAGAGCAAGAACTTCTGTGATACTGCTACAGTACTTTGGATTTTGTCCATCTTTATTGAAGCAAAGTAACTCCTGTTACTTTGAAATAACACTTGTAAAATATTTTTAAATGTAACTCCTTTTTCTAGGGCTTTAAGGATATATGTTAATCCTAGTAAGTGAGAATAATGGAATTCCAAGAAGAATATATAATACAGCTGAACCCTGGGTACCATGTCATAGTGGGGAAAGACTGTAAGGGAAATTACTCATGGATTATCCCATTGAAAAAATAACTTAGTGCTAGTTTATGGAGATACAAAATTATGAGGCCAAGGAATTT
>PVIJ01016382.1:21910-33040 GCA_004024925.1 Scalopus aquaticus
TTTTTTTTTTTTTTTTTTTTTTTTTTTTTTTTTTTTTTTTTTTTTTTTTTTTTTTTTTTTTTTTTTTTTTTTTTTTTTTTTTTTTTTTTTTTTTTTTTTTTTTTTTTTTTTTTTTTTTTTTTTTTTTTTTTTTTTTTTTTTTCTGTATTTGATTTGGATAAAGTCCCTTTCACTTTTTCTTGTAGGGGATGTCTAAGGTTGGCAACTTCTGAGCTGCTTTTTTTATTTGGGGATGCCTTTATTTCTCCCTCATATCTGAGGTAGAATCTTGAATAGTAGAGTATTTTTAGCTGACAGTATTTGTCTTTCACTCTTTAAGTATTTTGATTGCATTGTTCTATCTTCTCCTTGCCTGTAGAGTTTCTTAGGAGAATTCTAAGGTCAACCTTATTGATTTCCTTTATTTTCATTTTATTTGATACCATTACTCAGAGATCTTTTTTCTTTATGTGCAATATCTTTTTCATACATACTCATGTGGATTTTACAGAGAAAAGGAAGTCTTATTATTCTGAGAGAGAGACTTTTAAAAATTAAAAATTTACTTTTTTAGAGGAGTTTAAGGTTCATAGAAAATTGAAGAGACACAGATTTTCCATATATTACCTGACCTCACAAATGCATAATGCCCCTCATTATTAGCATCCCTCATGAAAGTAGTATATTTAATGTAATTAATTAACCTCCATTGACAAATAATAAGCACCCAATATCCAAATTTAACATTTCCATTCATTTTTTATATAAGGATATGGATATGGACAAATGTGTAATAATGTATGTTGTTATGGTGTCAAAAGAGATTTTTAATATCCCAAATGTCCTCTCTCATCTGCCTGTTCACCTCTCCCCAATACACACCCTATCTTGCAATCGCCGATCTACTCTTTTCATCTTTAGGGCTTTTTTCAGAATGTCATATAGTTGGAATTACATAACATACAGCCTCTCCGATTGAGTATTTTTTTTCACTAAGTAACATTCATTTTAAGTTTAAAGGTTTGTTCATGTATTTTCATGATGTCACAGCTTATTTCTTGTTAGTCTTGAAGAATATCCCGTTGTATGAATATGCAAGTCTGTTAATTTACCTACTGAAGGATATCTTGGTTGTTTGCAAATTCCTTTAAGGACTTTGGCCCACTTTTAATCCAGTTGAATATTTTCTTATTGTTGAGCTTGAAGAATTCTTTGTATAACTTGATTAAGTATTCTATTAGATGTGTCTTTTCCAAGTATTTTCTACCTGTCTTTGACTTCTCTTTTTTTTTTTTAAAGATTTATTTTTTATTTATACATACAAGCTGAGGTACAGGCCAGAGGTGTGGAGCGGCGAGAGGGTTCACCAGAGACAGAGCGGGTAGCAGAACAGGCAGATCAGAAATACACTGCTGAGGAGAGCAGCGGGCAAGGCAGGAGAGGTCTGCCGCGCCATGTGGGATTCTCCCTGGCTGGGCGTCGAACTTGCGTCGCCGCTGTTGACAGCTCCACAGCGCAGCGCTTAACCGCTGCGCCACCAGGGAGGCCCCTTTGACTTCTCTCTTGTCGGAGGCTGGCTCCGACCGAGGTTGGGTTCGGGGGGGGGGGGGGAAGCTTCGGCGGCAGCGGTGGCGGTGGCGCAAGTTCTGTGGGGAATAGGGGGTGGGGAGTGAGAGACAGCACACACCAGAGAGTGTGATCAGGACATTCCACTTTATTTCTTGAGAACAGGGTTTTTAAAGCATAATTATAAAGAAAAAACTACAGACAATGACAGGGTGATTACAGATATTCAGATGCATAATCAATTACATACTTTGAGGGGAATCAAGGAACTTTAGAAAAATGTCTCTTGTCTGATGTAAATTCCAGCAAGGTAAGGGACATAATCTTCAACCTTTGCCCTAGGCCTAGGGTGGAGGCTGCAGTCTCCATACCTATTATCTGAAACCAAGACCATAATAAAAGAAACATCTTTATGCTAATCTCTGGAGGAAATAATCTAAGGAACTATACACTGATTTTTGAGGCAAGGAAGGGAAATAGGGGAAGGGATTAAATGTTCTTTGTTTCAAACATTAACCCTTGACCGGGCAAGGACATTTCACTGTCAGAAGGACATCTCGCTGCCAGGATCTTATGAGTAAGGCCAATGCATGCAGGCATGGTGGAGAAACTTAGTTATTGTTCTCACCTGAAATTATACTTAATTTTTTTTTAAAGATTTATTTATTTATACATACAGCTGGGGTACAGGACAGAGGTGTGGAGTGGCGAGAGGCTTCACCAGAGACAGAGTGGGGAGCAGAATAGGCAGATCAGAAATACACTGCTGAGGAGAGCAGTGGGCGAGGCAGGAGAGGTCTGCCGCGCCATGTGGGATTCTCCCCGGTTGGGCATCGAACTCGCATCGCCACTGCCGACAGCTCCACAGCGCAGCACTTAACCGCTGCGCCACCAGGGAGGCCCTGAAATTATACTTAATTTATTTGCAAGAAGAAATATCGCATCCTGACTTATGGGAACACTTCCTTGAAGGCTCGCCACCCATAAAGTGACCTTGTCAAAACAATATGGGGTGTCTAGGCTACGACAGTCTCTCATCTCTTGACAGATATTTTTCACAGAGCATTAAGCTTGGGATTGAAATATTTGTCAATTATTTCTTTTCTGGACCTCTTTTTTGCTGTTGTATCTAAAAAGGCATCACTGTGGCCAAAGTCATATACATTATCCCCTGTTAGTTTGATATATTGCATCTAAGTTGATAACACTCGTCAACATTGAGATTGTTACTGACTTTAAAAAGCCCTAATCTGTAGTATCTTGGTGTGCTGAACATGAATATAACACTGAAAAATTTTTATTAGCTCTCTTTTTGAAGATATTTCATATAATTAATGTTATATGTGTCACTGTGTAAATTTATCCAGTAGGACTGCAGCAACATCCTAAATCAGCCTACAGTGATGTAATATTGCATCCTATTGCATAATACCATCATGCACACATCATCCAAGTTGATTGCATCTTTTTCTGATGCACTGCAATACTACTGCCAGGCGGCTATTAAAGTAAGTTGATGTCAGCAGTGCACTAGAGAAAGCCCTGTCAGAAAGGCAGAGCAGTGAAACTATTTCAGACTTTGTGTGAGAGAGTTGAAGCTACTGTTCCATAGAACTGTTATTCTTTTATCCATTTAGGCACAACACAGAACAGTAATGCCTTGAAAGTGCATTAATAGCATGGACAACTTCTGCTCTATTTGTGGGGAAGTGACATTTGCCAACCAGAAGAAAAGTTTCACTTCTCCAGTGAAGAAGGCTTATCATCTTTACTTCGGATGCAAGGTTGGTGACTAAGACAAGCCGTGGGCCCCGCATATATGCTGTGTTCCATGTACAACACAGCTTTCACATTGGTTCAGTGACAAAAGACCATCAATGCCGTTTGCAATCCCATTGGTGTGGAGAGAGCCAAGCAGCCACATAAAAGACTGTTACTTCTGCTTGGTTCCTCCTCTTTCCAGCGGAATAATGAAGCAAAAGAAGTCGAGAATAGTCTACCCAAACATTCTCTCTGCATTGAGACCATTTCCGCATGGTGAGGGACTTCTTATTCCAGAACCTCCAGCAGAATATTCTCTTGATTCATCCTGATGAGGTGTTCTTCTCCTGTTCCATCAAAATGCAGTGATCCAGATTTTCACTGTGGTGCATCATCAACTCCACACAGACTAACACAGGAAGAACTAAATGACCTGGTTTGTGATTTGGATTTATCCAAGAATGAGGCAGAATTGCTAGGATCAAGACTCCAACAATGGAATCTTCTAGAAGAAGATGTCACAATTACTTTCTATCGAAAGCGCCACCAGCAGTTGGAGCCTTTCTTCAGAAAGGAAAGTACTCTGGTATTCTGTTCTAATAACGAGGGCCTCATGAATGCCTTTGAAATCACTGATGACTCACAAGAATGGAGACTATTTCTAGACTCTTCGAAACTGAGTCTTCAGGCTGTGCTTTTGCACAATGGAAACCATCTTCCATCTATTCTATTCCTGAATATCTGTGCAAGAGACAAGCGAAGAAATCTAAGAAATAGTCTATGACTTGATTTTTTACAGGTATTAGCCATAGGCCTATTACTACTGGCATGTATTTTGTGATGTAAATATCAATTTATTACAGATTACCAAAAAAACTAGAGCCAAAATTAGAATTTGACTGTCATATGCTTCTTGAGCACATACACATTGATAGGAAATGACTTATTTCAGTAACATGACTTTTGTAAAAATTTGTTGACTAGTGTAATTCATTTTTCGTTAATTTTGGTGAAAGATTTATGTGTCTAATTTCATCATTTTATATGTGATTTCCACTTGGTCCATATCATTAGTTGAAAAGATCATTTTTTGAATTTCCTTTGCTTTTTGGTCAAAGAATGGTTGACTACACTCATGATGATCTATTTCTGGTGTCACTACATTCTGTTGGTATATTTATTTATTTTTTTGTAAAAGTTACACTGTTTTGATTAAGACATTAAGTTGGGGCTTGTCAATTGTTTAACTTTGTTCCTTCAATATTGCTTTGGCTTTTGGGTCTTTGTTTTTCCATGTAAACTTTGAATTCATTCATTTAAATATACAAAATATTTTCCTGAGTTTTTTATTAAGATTACATATATTAAGTTAGGAAGAACTGATATTTTAACAATATTGAATTTTCCTACACCTCGACATAGACTATTTTGTTTCTGCACTTCTTTGACTTTGTTAATCAGAACATTATATACTTTCTCAAATACTTCTTATATATTATTATTAGATTTATACTCATTTCATTTTAGGGGTGTGATCATATAAAGAGTGCTACATTTTCAATCTCAAATTCTACTTATTCATTGTTGGCATATAAGACTATTAGACTGTATGTTTAACTTTAGCCTGTAAAGTTGCTATGTTGTTAGTTCCAAAGGTTTTCTTTTTTTTATATTTCCTAAATAACCTTAAATTTGCATGGCGCTTTAAAGTGTGGTTAGGTTTGTCACATATTTCATCATGTTAAGTACATTTTGATAATGGTAAGATTGGTTTTATTATTTGGTTTATATAACAAAATATATTTAGTATCTACATAAAATGACACAAAACTAACTTTTGTCAGGTTTTGAAAATAATAACGTGACTCCTGGTTCTACTTTCTATTATTCTCAGAAAAAAATGTTTTAATTGAATAGTTTATTAAGCTAAGGAACCTTATCATCTATTAGTGATGTTCAATGGGGCCAAAGACTGCTTAGATCTGAGGACAAGATAACAGCCACAGAGTAAATTAAACCTAGAGTAGAATTATAGGACTGAGGGGAAGGAATACATTGTGTTCAGGATCAGTATTGGGCTGAGATTCAAGGATAAATGGGAAATTTGTTATATCAAAAATCAATAACGAGGTGTCCAAAAATATTCAGGGATAATGAAAAGAGATATTGTATGCATTAATATTTATGATATCAAACTTTTTCTGTGGCCAACTCAAAAAGTCTACTTTTTTATCCATTTGATAAATAAGATTGAGTACCTATTCTGTGTCATAGTGCTTGTAATATAGATGTAAATAAGACAATGTGTAGTTTTCATAGAATGCCATGCTAGAAGAGTCAGTCCAATTTATTCAAAAATACCCGATAATTAGGTCTTTTCCTAACATTTATAGTGGTGATAAGAGATAAATATTCTATATTCAGTGTGGATATAGTTGTGTTAATGTAAACATTAAATATTTAAATAACTACTTTAAAAATATTTTTAAGCAATACAGAAGATAAAGAAGGACCTACTCCTGGAAATAATACATAATCCAGATAAATAAAGAATGATGGTGAGCTTAAAGAATCTTAAAGAGAAAATGAACTTGTAAATTTTCTGTATGCCACTGATAAGCCCTAAGAAAAAAAGCAGACAAAAAGTCTGAAAAAAATCAATTACCTATTTTTGTTCAAGCTAGATATATTTAAGATTTTGTTGGATTTATCAGGTCCATATTGCTTCATTTATTATATTTGATTGTCCAGGTCTTCTTTTACCCTCCAATAAGGAAATGATTTATATGAAGCTAAATTTGAAGCAATAATGAAATTTCTCAACCATGATAAACACCACTGTCAATTTTCACTTATTAAAGCGTTCATATTGAGAATAATTTTGAAAGGGACCTTTTGTCCCCTCTCACTAGCAAAACATTGATAAACTGATACTAGCTTGTAGGTCTTAGATAATTAGTAAAGAGTGGTTTATTCAAACAGTTCTTAATTTTCCTCTAATCCAAACAAGTCATTTTCCCAGGAGTGAGTTGAATATATTTTAAATCAATCAGCTAATAAACTAGATTATGTATCCTTAAGGAGGAACTTACCAGGGAACTTAATCAAAAGCTGGGATGATAAATACTGTCAATCATTCATTTCCAAACTTTTTTTTCTTTTTCTTTTTTATTTATTTTTAATATTGTGCATGTGCTTGGTATTGTGTTAGGTCCCAAGGAAGATAAAGAAATCAGGTCAGTTCCTTCTCTTTTTGTTTTGTGTATTTATTTGCTTGATTGCCCTGGAAAGTTTTATAGTTTAGTGGTGCAGGTAAACAAAAGCAAACTTTTGTAATATAGGGCATTTAACACTATGTATATGTATATAGAAGGAAATGACAAATTTCATAATAGAATAAGATCTCATCCTCAATTTTGGAGTTCAAAAACAAAAAGGCTCGGGAAAGTGTAGAACAAGGAGATACTCTCAGCATTGGAAAAACATCAAGATGAGATGTTTATAATTGTTTGGTTCCTTAAAAATTGTACTATGACTGATATGCTGAATTTAAATTGAATGCAAATTGCTAGCTGAAGAGGTATACAAATACCTCTTATAAATACAAGGCCATGAAGGAACATATGCACCAGACAGAAGAGCAAGGAATATGTCCTAAAATTAGGGAAGCACATTACACATGTACCTAAAAATATTAGATTGGGCCTCCCTGGTGGTACAGCGGGTTAAGCGCAATGCTGTGGAGCTATCCACAGCCATTGCATTACAAGTCCGATCCCCATGTCAGGGATCTTCCAACATGGCGTGGCAGACCTCTCCTGCCTTGCCAGCTGCTCCCCTCAGCAGTGTATTTCGGTCTGTCTGCCTGTTCTGCTCCCCACTCTGTCTCTGGCGAACCCTCTCACTGCCCCACACCTCTGGCCTGCACTCCAATATTAGATACATGTTTTTACTATAAAATTTTAAAAAATTTAAATAGTATTCAATGCATCCTTCAAGTTGCCTAGCAAATATTTCAACATAGTTCTTTTGCATTACTTTCTTGACCTTTAGCTTTTTTAATATTCTGATTATATTTTTCTTTCAAATTGGTAAAATGCAAAAAAAAAACAAAAACAAACAAAAAAAACACTTTATTATCAATAGATACTAGAGCAAAAAAGCTTCCAACTCTTGTGTTTAGCCAAGATATACGACCATGGTTCTTGATATGACAATCATTCAAAACAGTACACCATACCAACAGATTATTAACAAAAAAAAATTAGCCATCTTATGTAAAAAACTGAATCCGTTTCCACCTAAGGGTACAAGGAACAAAGTGAATAATTTTTATGTAGCCCATGAAACATGGTAATGAAGGCTAATTCACGGCAAAGAAAAAAAATTTAATTATAGAATCCATGGTTGTCTGCATTAAAAGACCTAAAAGAACCCACATAAATACTACTAGAGCTAATTATTACATTTAAAATATTTCAGAATTCAAACTCAATCTGCAAAAATATAATTTCAATGAACACTTGGAAACAAAATAAAGCAAAAAATTCAATAGCAACAGCAAAATAGCAGCAAGAACCATTTAAATAAACAACAAAAATCCTAAAATACTGATATATATATATGTGTGTATATATATGTATATGTGTATATATATGTATATGTATATATATATATGTATATATATACACACACACACACACACACACACACACACACACACACATACCTAACAAGATGTGTAGGTGACCTTTATTCTTAAAATTGTAAAATAATGAAAGACATTATTGAAGACCTTAATAAGTAGAAGAATATTCAATGTTCATGTACTGGGAAACATTAAGATGCTAATTCTCCCAAAATAAATCTATAGATTAATTCAAAAGTTTTAATGGAAAGGCAAGTAACTGGAAAATACAAAACAAATTTTAAAATTGAAGAAAGATAAAGGGTTTACGCTAACTCTATTTGAGACTAGTAAATCTACTAATCAGAAGAGTGGTAACAATAAAGTGATAGGCAAATAAATCATGCAACAGAATAGAAAGTCTATAAGTAGATCCATGATTTCAAAGTTCATTGCTTTTCTATGAAAACATAAAAGCAATATATAATATACAAAGAACAGTATTATGACAAATGATAATGAAATTGTTAAACACGTGGATAAAAAGCATCTCAAATCATATTGTACACCATATGCAAAAATTACTTCAAATTATATATATTTTTTAAAGATTCATTTCTGTATGCATACAAGAACTGGGGTGTAGGCCAGAGGTGTGGGGGGTAAAAAGATTTACCAGAGATAGAGTGGGGAGCAGAACAGGTGGATCTACTGAAATACACTGCTGAGGGGAGCACTGGGAGAGGCAGGAGAGGTCTGCTGCACCATGTGGGTTAGCTCCCTGGCCTGGAATAGATCTTGGTGCTGTAGTTTCGCTTCATAGTGCTGATACTTAAACCCTTGCATAATGAGGGAGGCCTTTAAATTATATTTTAAACTGAAGGGTGGTGTATAAATTGTGATACCAAAATAGCATCCATAGAAGAAATAATTGATAAAATTATACTTCATCTAAATTAAAAATTTTGCTTTACCAAAGACAGATGAAGATTAAGAAAGATAAAAAGTAAATATTTGCAATATAAATTCAGTATCTTAGAGATATCAAAAGCCTTCAAAACTAAAAAAATAAAAATAGATAACTTATAAAAATATCATTTAAAGAGCTGAACAGATGTTTCACTTAAGAAAACATACAGGTGGTCAATCAGCAAATGAAAAGTTGAAACCAGTTTGCCTAAGAATTAAAAGTTTCTGTATTACCATGCTTTTAAGTAAACATAATCAATGTTCAAAAAATGCGAATTCAAATAATGAAATGCCACTATGCAATGTCATAATAATTGACAAATACTGGTTCCAGTTAAACTTAGAAATAGCCGGGAACTCAGCTACAGGGCCATTTGGCTTATCATGTCACAGCACAATATGCCAAAGGACCCATCACAGTTCACACTCACCTATTCTTTGAGTAATAGGCTTACAGATCTCAGTCCAGGTTGTGGATCTGAATCTGAAGAGAACTAAACCAGCTACAGTTTATTTTGGCCTCAGTCAAGGAATCCATAGAGTTAAGTCTACCACAGTTGATCAGGATATAAATTCTGAAAGGGTCCTATAATTGGGTCAGCCTATCCCAGCCACAGTTACTGAAGAATCATGTTAGAAGTAAGGGACTGCTAGGGACTAAGCAGGAAGCACATTTATCTGTACCCTTGGAAATGCAGAATGGGTCCCATCGGTGCCTCTAGCTTCTTCCCAAGGTAAAAAATTAAAAAAAAAAAAAAACACAAAAAACAAAAAAAAACTTTAAAAAGGTGTAATACTGTCTTTTTTTTACAGAGTCCATGATTTCATATGTAGAAAATCCTAAGAAACCTAAATATCTGCTTGCATCATAAGTTAAATTTCTAAGAATACAAAGTCAATTATAAAAAATATTATTTTTTCATAAACAAATAATTGGACGTTAAATTTAAAAATGCCACTCACATTGCCTCAGATAAACTATGTGAAGTATATTGAGGAAAAATATAATATGATAGACCATCACATTAAAAGTTATGAAACATGGGACTGAAAGTAATCAAAAAATGAAAAAAATACTACAACTTGAACTGGAGTAGATTTCATATATCAAATCACGGAACCCCTTTTTTTTGGAACTAGGCAAGCAATCATATTATACGGAAATAAAATGCTGAAAAAGTCATAATAACTTCATCAAGAGGAACAATTACAGTATTTTTCTGATTTCTAAACTTAAAATAGGCGTTGAAATAGAAAAGACAAATTGATCTCTGGAACAGACCAGAATCCAGAAATAGACTGACCTCTAAACAACTCAATAGGCAAAATAAGTCTGTTCAATATATGATATTGAAAAACTCTTTTTATCTGCATAAAATCAATAAAAAACCTTTGACTTCTAACCTATATTACACACCAAAAAATAAAAAAAATAGTTGAGATTGATTTTGACTCAGTAGAAGTTAAAAATACATGATTTGTAGGGAATTAAATTAAGGAAATATTATTGTGATAATAGCACAGACTTTAGGACATAAATTAATGACAGACAGGGAAAAATCATAGTTTAGAATATATATGTAAGTATATCTTTGATAAAGGATTTACCCATATTAAATAAAAATTATAATAATGGGAAGACAATCCATTGAAAATGCACAAAGTATTTACACTAGATTTTTGCTACAAGAAACATGAAGAAACACTTAGTACATGAAAACATAGTCAACATAATTAAGCATTAGAATCTAAAAAATGAAAGCACTATCAGATATTGCCATATATCCAATATTGACTAAACTATAAAATTCTGTCAATATCAAATAAAGGTTATATTGTGGAGTCACCAGAACTCTTATGCATTGCTGGTAGGAGTATAATGCCATAGGATTGTTTTGCTGATATTTTTACTGGTTTCTTCAAAACTTATTTTTTTTTAAAGATTTATTTATTTATGAATATAAACTGGGGTACAGGCCAGAGGCATGGGGCACTGAGAGGGTTCACCAGAGACAGAGTGGGGAGCAGAACAGGCAGATCGACAGAAATACCCTGCTGAGGGGAGCAGGGGGCAAGGCAGGAGAGGTCTGCTGCGCCATGTATGAATCTCCCTGGCCTGGCATCTTAACTCATATCGCCACTACCAACAGCTCCACCAACCGCTGCACCACCAGGGAGGCCCTGGTTTCTTTCTTTCTTTTTTTTTTTTTTTGCTTTTTTTTTTTAAA
>PVIJ01016383.1:0-32928 GCA_004024925.1 Scalopus aquaticus
AAGCTTGTTATTTTAAAACCATGTTTTTATAGAGCTCTCTACAACACTCCTTTTCTATTTGGATCTAAAAGTTCATCTGAAACATTGCTGAATTCCTATCCTGTCATCCTGCTTAAAATAGCTCATTCTGGGCTTGTTTCTATGAGATGGCTGGGCTAAGCCTAGGGATTGCTGGGTGTCACTTACCCAAGTTCCTTTTTAGCTAGTGTCAGGAAAATGACCTAATGATGCACAGCAATGTCTCAGCATTCAGTTGTCTTACCTTATTAGTGCTGGACTTAATCTATTTTTCCCCTTTCTTTCTATTTATATTCTCTTACCCAATCACACAGTCAACATTCTGGAGAAGGGAGAGGTCAGGGAGTTGATACCATCACTGATAAAAGGAGAACAAAGAAACCTGAAGTGGCTTGGGGCACCAGGGCAGGGTCACTTAATATAGTTGGGTGAAGTGGGCAAGTCTTTTCTACTCTTTGAGCCCCATCTACTAAATGGGAGCAAGAATACTTCCTCACTGATTCACAGGGGTGGTGTGAGAAACCAATGAGAGAATGAATGGCGGGGGTGTTCTGTTAACCATAAAGCATTGCACAAGCTGTTGACTTTGAAGGTCTTTTCAGGAGATGAAAGCCAGGTAACCAGCCAGGGGCAGTACCTGGAGACAGCCACCTCACCATTCTCTGTGGGTAACTTCCTACCTGGCTTGTTTGCTTCTACGTTGCAAAGCAGGGACTGCCACGGATGCTCCCAAAAAGAGCCTTATGAGGTGTCTCTCTTAGAAGATGGAATGTAGGAGGGCAGAATGATGGCAAGATCCCTAGATGAGGAGTTTAAACATGGATTATGGGTACAACTCTACCACCAACTGCTATGTCAACAGCGACTTCAAAAATAAAAGAGATTCAGAATGAGAGTGGGTGAATTCTTAGGAAGAAAAATGGTGCTCACTTGACGTCTTTGTGGGTTATGAAGAACAAGTCATAAGAACGCTTTTTCACAGGAGCATGCAATTGATAAATTTAGAAAATAATGTAGACAGTGCAGGCTTTATTCACTGAGATAGAAATTAGCTTTCACATGTAATTCAAATGGTCAAGATAGAGAAATGTGGTTGGGACAAAAACGTAATTAGATGAGTTCATAAATGTTTGATGTGCCCAAAGGGAGATGATGGCATCTCGAACAGTAATTTCTTTCACCCTATCAGATTCCACATTTGTGTTGGCAACTGATAAGGACTGGGGACATTATCTGATGATGAGGTGCTGTGGACACCTTTCACACTTTGAGTGTGCAGTTCCTCCTGCTTGGAACATTCACCTCTAGTCTCCCCTTGGCCAACTCCTACTCACAAATACATTTTCTAAAAAGATGAATTTGTTAAGTATCTTTCCTCCATGCTTCTGCATTTCACTCCTCATGTTTTGTCTGTCTCAATAAGCTCGTTGAGGAAAGGGATATGATGCGTCTATCCCAGGCCCAGCACAATGTCTGGCACATAGTGTTTGAGTGGAATTTTTATGTGGCATGAAATTTTTATGTGTAGTATATTGTATCATAAGAAAAGATCCAAACATCTTAACAGACAAAAAGATATGAGAATGCCACTTTATCTTGATATAATGACCTTTAATTAGGTGTAAATGTGGTTAGTGTATAGGTTCAGAAATAACAAATATACATGTACAGGTGGAACAGATTACGCCGAACAGTTATATATATGAAGAAAGACCCAAATTAAGTATGGAATAAGTGAATACTTGTGGTTAAACCATCAGAAAAGTGAGTATCACTAAAAGGCAGCAAGAGTCTCTGTCAAAGACAGTGACAGTTTCACCCCATTCTGGGCCTCTCAAACCTAAGAATGAACAAATCGGAGCATGTCAAGAAAACAGTAATTAGAATGGCATAGGATTGGGGAACCAAAAAATATGAAAAATGGCTGAAAGAACTGAATGTAGACCTAAAGAAGAAAAACAGAAGTACAGATGTTCAAATGTCTGGATGTATAGTAAATCATAAGGAGACTCACTTCAGTCTTTGTGGATCCAAAAGGGCAAAACCAATGGAAGAAAGTAACAAGCTTCAATTCACATAGGGGGAAATATAAGAATTAGAGATATCCCAGGAAACCTACTTAGGATTTTGTTCCCCAGGACAGTAGCTTTAGGGAAAGGCCAGTTCACCTCGATCACCTCTTCCAGGTAGTGGTGATGTGGTAACGTCTATGAAGGTAGAGTCCCTAGAGTGCTTGAGCGCTAACCAACTGTCCCATGCAAAAGAAATCATCCACCACCCCTGCACTTCACCTTCCACACATGCTCAGAGGGAGAGCGTGGCACATGCACCAAGGCCAGAGTCTTGCAGGGAGGGGTTGAGAGATAGCTGCCTCACCAGATATAGCAAATGGGTGCTCTCTGCAGGGTTTCTGTGGGAGAATGGGAGCCCCACAACACAATGCTAAGCACCTCCCAAACCAGTACTGTGAACTGATGGAAACCCAAAGGAGGAGCTATCAAACAGATCTTGTGATCTTCCATCTCTCCTTAAACTTAGCCAAACTCTTGACTGCTTCTGCACTGAAGATATCCGGGCGGGCACAAAGGGCTTTCACCAAAAACCAAGAAAGCAGTTCGTGCTTCCCCAGTTGGCAGCTGAGATGAAGGGCTTTTTTTTTTTTTCTTTAGTGGGGCTAGTTGAATTCTTGGCACTGCTGGAGGAAAGCATACTGTCCCTACTTGACAGCATGGCCCAGAGACCCCCCACATACCTGCCAGCAGAGAAGCTTCCCTTACCAAAGACAGAAGCTAGGAGTAGAGACACTTTCATGAACATTTTCTGGAAACTTTTGTCTAGGATGACAACCACCACCTCCACCCAAAAACTGAAACACCAAATAACCCCACCACCCAAGAAGAAGGACTGTGAGGCATTCTATTTTCCATTTTGTTAGGCTGCTGGAGGTAAAGAACCAGGCAGAAGGCAGGGTTCCAGGAGCTCCTTTTCCCTGAGGCCATAGTCCAAGTAAAACTAAGAAAAATGAGACCAGGGGAAAAAAAAAGAAAATCCTCAATACCACAAAAAGCTAATGGCTGGAAAACGGTGGGAGGAGTAGGGCTGGACAGTTGGAAACTGAGCTTCATTGGTGGCTGAGTGCATGCCCTACATAGACTTGAGAGAGCAGGCCCATCCGTGTGCCAATGCCCCACAGGACAGGCGGACAGTGCTGGTTTTGTTGGCAGATTTTTTTTTTCTTTTGGTGGGGTGCTTTCTTCCTGCACAGCAGGGACCAGAGTGAAAGCTGACAAGCACTGGCAGAATTTTAAAAATTGCTGCTACTCTCCCACAGACGTCCATTATGTCTCCGGAGCCTTACGATTCACAGCATAAAAGCATAATCAAGAGAAATCATGGTTCAGCTCAGTCAGGGATGGGCAGAATAGTCCATTTAACTTTATGTTAAAAAAAGGAAAATAATTGGACCAAAATTTGTTTGAAATGGGAGTAGGAAATGGCTTGTTTTCAATCTATTTCAAATGAAAAACCCCCATTAAATACTCATTGGAAACTATTTAGTTTGGAAACAAGTTTAGTATTCCATAGGCAGTGTACATTAAAAGTTGCAGCACAGCATAATCTGTGTAAGAACTATCTGGCAACCCGATGACCTACTTCTCCAGGGCTTTTCAAAGAAGGCTGGCTGGGCTAGGGCTGTTCACAGCCTGGCTGCTGGCTTCACAACAAAATCTGCAAGACCAAACTGGCTGGAGAAAAGGAAGTCTTTCAAGTTGACAGAAAACCCCCAACTACCTTCTGTTGGCAAACAGCAACATGGCAGCTGAGACCAAAGAGAAATTGAAGTCAGTGGGAAGTGAGTCATTCAGAAGGAAATGAATTCTTTGTGCGGTACCACATACCACGCATGTTGTGAGTCCACCTCACCAACAACAGCAGTCAAATCCCTCATCCCAAAGCCTCTGGGAATGAGAATCCAAGCACCTTCGTGTGATGCATAGATTCCTCTGATAACATTCCCAGAGGTAGCACCTTGGGAATAGAAGCCTCACAGAGAGGCTGGCCCAACTGGCAGTTTTTCATTCATGCAGTCTTCTCACTCCTCACTCCGCCATACAGTGGGGGGCCTGCTTTTCCAGAGGTGGCTATTGTTACCAAGCATGCCAGTGAAAATTCCAAGGGGTCAGGAACTTTTTAAATTCCCTTTTGTTCACCCAGGACCTAGCAATCTACCTGTTAATTGTAATGCTAGCTACTACAATATACCCTGTAGGTGCTCACTTCATGTTTGTTGAATGAATGAATGAATGAATGCTTTATCAGGGGGACCTGTCAAGGGAAAGGTTTGATTTATGAAGACTGGGTCTTCCTTTAAGCATGAGAAGCACAGATTTTAAAAGTTCGCACATGCTAACATTGCAACAATCAAATGCAGATAAAGAGTTTGTCAACTAATACTCTTCAAGTAACATATAAAATGTTTCTCCCTGATATTAAAGACATGTATTATTGCTGCTTTAAGCAGCAGAGACTCAATTTCTATTCTTCCCTCTGGAAGAACTAAGGCCATCTGTCAAGTGGCTGCCGTTCTTGCAGGCACCTGGCTAGGAACCCTGGGTCTTCCCAGTCTTCCCCAGTGCCAAGATTCTGTTCAGCAGTAGTAGGTTTTTCAATCCACTGGAGTACTTACATTCGTCTTTTACTTCAATTTGTGCTCCCCTTTCTCTAACTCCCCATCTTCTTTCACTACCTCTTTCATTTAACCTACAAGATTGCGTAACAGTGATCAGATGACATTCAATTGAGGACCCTCCCCACACCAGATGATACCTTTCACTTAAGGGTTAAATAAGAGATGTTGCAGGCCCACTGCTCTCCATTGCTACGACAGCAACACTGGTGTGGCTTGCATCAGTCACTGGGATCTTTAAATAAAATGGAGAGACTTGCTTGCTGGAACATCTTAATTTCATTTAAAAGCATAGTTTAACTTTAATGGAGTTTGCATATATAACATAAATCAACTCAGGAAAGGAAACCTTCTTTTCTCCCCAATTGTTTTACACATTTCAGTAGTGTATACAAACACAGCTTGTCATTATTAATTTTAACAAAACAGAATTAATTCTGAAAGACTAAAATTTGTATTAAACAATATGATGCTATAGTACTTGAGAGTGGGTGAATGGAGCTACACAGATCTTGGTTATACACCAAGTCTTTTATTTTGCTTTTCACAGATACTGGAGGGCTTAATATGTGCAAATCTCATGCTGAGATTTGTGGGTAGAGTAGGGGCACCTAATGAAGATGGAAACTGGTTCTTTTCCAAGGTGGCTGGGCATCAAACACATATAAAACAAAGAGGGGGTGGAGTGCTGAGTGTGGGGTCTTAAGGTTTTGAACCAGGGCACTGAGCACGTGGTGTGGAGGAGGCTTGGTATGGAGAGGGCCAGCTGTTTAGAAAGCTGGGTGTATGTCTAATGCTCTGAGACAAAAAACACTTTCCCTCCTGCTGTCGCTTGAGACTACTAAAAGTGCCGTGGCTTCTAGCACAGAAGTAGTAGAGGGATCATCAGATCATTGAGCTGTTATCCAGAGGAGCTTTCTCTGGAGGGGCCGGCCGCTCTGCACTTTTGTGAGCATTGCCAATGAGGAAGGACCTGAAATTCGCTCCTTCTCCACAGGTCGGGTTACTTGGGCTCCCCTGTGATAAGAAGGACAAAGGTACATAAGCAACACTGAATTTCATCTTATGTCTTTTTTTCAGTGGTGTTATTTGGTTCTGAACTACTTTTAAAGAAACCATGAGAGTTTTGTTTGGGCTTCTTGAATAGAGAGCAGGGACAGGCATTATATCTTTGGGGCAGCTTCGACCTTGGGAAATTCAATACTGACTCCATTTGCTTTACCTATCCTCCTTTGAAACCAGATTGTTCTGCCTCCAGTATAGTCTTTTATCATCTCACCTACCAACCTTTCTAATGGGTGGGAAGGTGCTAGTGCATTAAGTGAGTTAATGCATGTACTTAGAACTGTGCCTTGCACACAGTGATACAATAAATGAAAGCACTCATAATTACTGTCATTGGTATCACTATCATCATCTCTACCATTATCATTATTATTATTACTATTATTATATGACCCTATGTTAGGAGTTCACAGATAAAGACAAAATGTGCAAATGTTGTTCTCTAAGCTTCTATTTAAAAAATAATAAAGATTTCATAGTCCTGATACTACATCTTTCATATGTCTGACTTGATGAGAATTTCAAATGTGAAAACCTTCTCACTGCTGTTCCCTGAAGTACCAAGTCTTCCAGGCATCGGAAAGCAATTCTTGAGCACGTGGGGTCTTAAATAGCAGCAAACAAAGGGCACCATGAAGCCATCTCATTCGACTCTCTACCGAACACTAGCGAGCCTGACCTTCGCTGATGATCCCAAATGGCAAGGTACAGGGAACTTGGGACCTTGATGGCAGCAAGACAGGGGATACAAGAACTTCACCTCAATGGGTTACCTCTTCTAGTGCTATAGGATCTCCATTCATTCTACAAATTTCCTATATGTTGGCATCATGAAAGAGTTCCCCTTTATTCATTGCCTTCACTCTTTCCCAGCCTCTGCCCACCAGTGTATGGGCAGAAGGAGAGTGAGTTGAGACTCTGCTTCCAGCACCCAAGGAGGCCCACTACTGCATTGTGTCAAGCTTTACTACCACTCCCATGCTCAGCTGCCACCAATGGCTGGCACTGGTCTGGCAGGATGCAGTAGCTACTACCACCAGCTCCCTGCTCTGCAAATTCAAGCTACAGTCTAAGCTAGGGGCGCGGTAGATAGATTCAACCTTCTTCCTAACTGTGAAATTTGGATGTGCAAAGATTCTACATTTGCTCTCTCCTGTTCTGTGAGCATCATTGAGCCAAGAGGGTCTTTCCCACAAGAGAGCAGTAATGAGGATCTCAGTTCTAAATGGAGCTTCTACAGAGTGTGAAAAATCACTGACCAGAAAAGAACTGTTATGCTAAGGGAGAAAATAATCTAAGGGTAGTTTGGAACATTTCTTTCGTGAGAAAAGCAAAGGAGACTGGAAGACAGAGAGACAGAGAGACAGGGTTCTCTTATAGCAGGTACAGCCATGAGGCAGAGCTCAGATTTAAGATGGACAGTGTCTAGAAAAGAAGACTGTTACTTTCTGGTTGCTCCAGCACTTGGGCTATTTTCACTGAAGAAAGTATGATACTCAAGCAAACCTGAATGAGAAGCTTCTGTTCTTTTTGATTCTTAATGACTTTCTTAATGACCTTTTGTTATTGACAAAACCATCCACAGCTACAAGAATGGGAAGTATAATCTATTCAGGATTGGAAACAAAAGGAAAAGAAAGCAAAAAGGAAGAGTTATTTATTGCTTAAATTTGGATGGAATCAATTACCAACCTGAACTCTCAATTCTTCGTTGTATTATGAAATAATTTCCCATTCTGCCATTCCTCTCAGTCATTCTCTTTCTATTCTGTTTTGTTTTATAAGGCTCTTTGTCCTTGTCCCTCATTTTTATCTCTACTGGTCAAAACGAAGCACAGTATTTGCTAGCTGACAGCTATAAGAGTGAAAGGTCAGGTTAAGGAATAAGAAGAAGGGGAGTTAATGGGATGAATTTGGGGCATTTGGATTTGATGTGCCCTTGGAACAGCAGAGTAGCCATTTTTTATAGGTAGCTAGATGTATGAGTGAGGCAATGGTTCCTTTCCTCATGGGCCTGACACCAAGTATCTACCTTCTTTCAACTATCAGTTAAACTCTGGGTAGGCACTGATTGAGTAATTGCATCTTCTCACAATAGGGGACCTTTTAAAGACTGAAAAATCTTTAAGACCCAATGGAATAAATCTGTAATGTTAAATTCCAGATCCCATGAGAAGTGGTAAAAACTGTCATAAAGAGAAGGAAATCTAACCTCACTGCAATAGATGGTCAAAGAAATGGCCAAGTTGCTCATGCCTCCCTGAGTCCTTGGAGTCCTTTCCTGCACTGACTCTGGGGTGGTCTTGTAATCAGCATTAGTCAAGGGCACATCAGCAAGGTGCTTTGAGCCAAGCTTGAAAAACACACAGGGGTGTGCTCTTCTGCTGTTTCTTGGAGCCCTGAGACAACATGTACTGAAGCGTGGGGTGGCTTATTGAAGGATGAGAGATCATGTGAAGCTGAGACCACCACCCCCAGATCACTTATATTAATCACCAGACATAAGTGAAGCCCTCCTAAACCACTGAACCCCAGTTGATGAGAGACAATTGAGAGTCCAGAAGATTAGTGGAGCTGGCGAGATAAGCAGTCACCTACTTGATCTACAGAATTGTGGGTCATATTAAATAGCTGCTTTAAGTTGTGGTTTTAAGTTTGGGGGTGGTCTGTTATGTAACAAAAGCTAACTGATACTGTCTCCTTTAACACTCAACAGGATCCAGATGTTGGCAGGGCTGCCTACTTCTAAGGATGGGACTGTTGACCTTTCCTCATGTTTTGGTCCCTATAGGGCATCCTAACAGAAGGCCTCAAGCAATGTCTCTCCAAAATAACAGTAACAAGAGAAAAGAAGTCAGTGCCTGAAGGGTATGTATATCAGGGCAGGAGTAGGGTGCTGGGGATGAAACGAGCAGCTAGAGGGGAAATGCACAGAGAAAAGAATATCAAACTCAAAGCATTGACCTAAGACAGCATGTCCCACTGAATACAGACATAACTTCTCCTCCCCCTGAGTCCTTGTGCCAGTGACAAAGAGAAGCAGTATGAGCAGTGACCATAAGCAAATGACCTGGCTGATTTACATGGTCAGGCAGTGGGATAGGGAAAAGGGAGTGGAGAGAAACACAAAATGCCTCTTGCAGCAGCACATCCTGCCCTTCTCTGCTCAGCTATCATCATAAGTAATTCTACATGGGTAGGAAAAATAAAGGCTTGAGCATAAGGTTTCTATCTGGGCTGCACAGAAGCTGATTAAAAATGCTAACTACCATGATTGTCCAACCACCAGACGCTCCCCAGAGACCCATGTTCACAGATGGTGATTAGTTTGGGATGGCCAGAACATTCACCAGTACCATGTTGCCGTAACACCCACAGACTATCTGTCACACTCCCAGGAGGCCGTTAAAGGCTGTTTACTTCATACAGTTAACTTGAACCATAAGCTTCACAAGCCTCTTTGATACAATTTTAATCACTCTCCTCATAAACCCATAACGCTCCCCAGCAAGGATATGCATTTGCACATAGCACAACGCACAACTCCCTTTGGAATTTTGCAGCTAACGACGCCCCCGTGCCAACCTGCCCTCCCTCAAATGGATGCTGCTTCACTACAGATATTGTCTAGGGTCCCCCTTGATTCACACGCTTGCATTAGTGCTTCCCAGTGTGGTAATATATCATGGCTCCCAGTGGAAATTGGGTGATAAAAGATCAATACAGGACCTTGTAACAAATGTTCCAACAGTGAAACTGCGAGCTACTGTTTATCTTTTCCAGAACATATTTTTCCCCCCAAGCAAATTCTAATTTTCTAGACTGACCTCAGCTATCCTTTCTGATATTTATTTGGAAAGCAAAAATAAGTGAGGTCCTGGGTACTACTCCTGAATAGATATAACCCCCATTTAATCACTGCCCCCTCAGAATGCTGGTCAGCGACATCTCCCCCCAGTGTCCCTCTCCAAATTCTACCACTTCATACCCTCCACTCAGTAGGCTGGCAGCACTGTCTCTCTGGCAAAGCCTTGGAACTGAAGCTGTGACATTTGGTGGAGATGCCAGCGGCAAGAAGGACAGTATGGGATGAAAGGCAGCGCCCTTTCAAGTAATGTTATGTGAATGCTGTGTGATTTGGTGTTACTTTTATAGGGAGGATTTGTCTGGTTGATCGAACCTTGTCATGCAGACAGCAGAGGGCATGAATACTGAGAATTCAACCTGGGCTCAAGTCCTAGGTTCAATCTTGGAGATTACACAATTTTGCCAGGTCTGTCTGACTCTCTCCAAGCCTCCTCAGAGTCTTCATACATGAAAAGGGACTATCTGTTCTATCTAATTCATGTGATTGCTGTGTAAATCAAATGAGAAACAGTTTAAGAAGAGGATTTGTAAACTGTGAAATATGAAAAAAAGCTAAGTTTTTAAAATTTGCATCTACATTATTCTTGTTGATTTTGGTTATTTATTCCATTTTTTTCAGCTTGGAGAAGATGGAATTTGGAGAGAATTGTAAAGGTGCTCATTTTGCAGTATTGGTATATTCTAGGCTCCCCCATTCACTAATCTCCCTATGAGAAGTAGTTTCTTTGTGTTTGTGGTGTTGGGGTTTGAGATGCTGTGAGTATTGAGTTAACATTAGTCAGTCAGCTCTGTTTTGAAGCACGCCTGTCTCCTTTACTTACTTGATGATGTTTATAAATGGCTAAAGTTTAAGAATGAGATTACTCCTTCAATAAACAAACTATATATTTGGGGAGAAGCTTTCCTGGTTCCTCTCTTTGCTTTGCCCGTCCTTGTTTTATATTCTCTCTGTGCTTTGGGAATCAACACCCCCTTTCTGGACAGCTCATGCAAAATGACCAACTATAAAACTGTTGATCGTTTTTCACCTTCCCAAATTGAAGACTTATTCTATCCATGTCCCTAGCTTTAGGAAATGAGTGATTTGCATCTCAGGTTACATTTTAGAAAACACATTTTTTATTTATTTCCCCACAATAAAGGTAGGGTCAGGGTTTCACCTTCAAACTCAGAAAGCCCCTATCACATTTTCTCTAAACTATTACCAGGAATTTCTATTTGTTATTGATTTTTATTTGCTTCTTCCCTTTTAGATACCAGGATTTCTTCTTTTTGGGGGGAATTATTTTTTTAATAGATATTTTATTTATTTTTGTTATTCATATCTTTTACATTATTGTGCGTTCCTTTTTGGGGAATTCTGACCCATTAGGCAATCACTGCTCTGGGAACTTCTGCCCCTGGACAGTTATAATATCAAGTATAAGTTCTCATGTTTTCCTTATAAAGACATACATTCCAGTTAAAACATTTTTTAAATTTAAGTGAACTTCAGATTCTCTCTAGGAAATTAGTGGTATAGCTTTATTATCTATTCTTTAGTTCTAAAATTACATACTTAAAACAAGGCTAACTGAAGTAGATGTGTTAGGAATGGTTCTAATTCCTCCAAACAGGGAAATATAAAACAGCCTGGAGAGAAACTGCAGGCTCCACTACCCACCCAATTTGTCTTCCAATTCTAAATCTAGATGTCACTGATAAAATAAAAGCTTCTTGTCTCAGAAGGAAAAAAAATTCTTGGAGAATACATAACTACTGGAGTCACAAATTTGCTCTTATTAATACTGATACTTTCACCCCACTGAAGAAAACTTTAGGTTGCCATAACAACTTCCTATAGTTTAAAACCCTAAAGCTCATTTCCACTGTTTATCTTTAGTGCTATTTATGTAGACCAGTGCTTTTTCTCTTTTATGTCCCTTTTTAATAAAGGAAGAAGTGGCATAAGGTATAAGCAAAGTGAGAAATTGATTTCATTTCATTTTACTGTGGCTACGAGGTAAAGAGGGAGTCTCTCTGCTTGGTGGGCATAGATAAAGGATGCAAAGTGGGGAGTTTTCAGAATTTTATAAGATAAGTATGTTGATCTACACCTAAAACTGTTGAGTAGACAGTATCAACAGTATTACAGTCAAGTGACTATCCCTTCATATATTGGGGAGATGGGCATGGAGTTCAACAAAAAAAGAGCAGTGAGCAGGTCCAATGCTGTATTAGGATGTCTAACCAAATTTTGCTGGAGGGCCTGAAATTTTAAATTCCACTACTGAACAGAAACTTCAAACATGAAACCATTCCTAGTCAGTCCAGGGAGCACTGTGACTATTTTAAAATGAGCTAATGTCTTGGTCTGGGAGGATGTCTTTCCAAAGTGTGAAGAAATCTGCACTGGAAACAGGAATCTTAATGGATTTCTGGAGAAGAGGAGGCTACAAAAATGGAAATGGGTAAATGGGAGTGGGAGCAAGGAATGAATCCCTGGAATGACAGCTCAACTTGCTTGCTATCAGTTCCAGCAATGATGTGAAACAGATTCTGTAAAAATATTTTGAAAAGTCTGATAAATTACAACCTTAAGAGGCATTTGGAATCTACATCTTGGGCAGAAACATCTCATTCAAATCAATAAATATTTGTTGTGCACTGCTTGTATGTGAAACTCAGTGGTAGGCTCTAAGGTTCACAGGGAAGAAGGATAAGTAAGACCATGTAGTGACTGGTGACAGTGTGGGGCATGATGGGGAAAGGCTGGGGCTTGAAATACACAAGTATAGCAGATGGAGGTGAGTGCTATGAGGCAAAGAAGGAACTAGAGAGGCCAGGGTTTTAGCCGGAGAGGTTCAGAGTGTGAGCTGCCTGAGTGGAAAGGAAAGTATGCCAAGAGACATTCCAGGGCAGAAGAGACAAAACTGGGTAACTCACCAGATGTGGGTGGAGAGAAACAAGTTTTGTGTGAACTGTGATTTCTTTCTCTGAGGCTAGGTTCACAAGAGCAGCTCTGCCAGGGCAGAGCATGAAAAACAATGCATCTAAATTCATCCCTCTCTCCCCCTCTCCCCCCGCCCTCCTTCTTCCTCTCCTCCCCTCCCCCCTTTCTCTCTCTGAGTTCAATCTCCTCCTCAGCCACCAGTAGATATACTCTGAGCAGGGTTGGGGACCACACACCTGTCCTGGGGTTCCCCTATCTTGCCTCTATGGCCTTTATGAGGTTTGGAGTGCTCATTTCCTCACTGGAATTCGGTCTTCCAGGTCCTTACTCTGTGCTATGGCTTTCTACGCAAATTTCACTGCATCTCAATATTTCTGAAGTAAAATTTACCATGTTATGTTAAAAATACAAGGTCATTTTGATTTTCTGATGCTCTGATATGCTTGGCCCTAAAAAACGAACAAACAAAAAAACCTAAAAAGTATTAGGGTATCAATAGACTTTATCTACAGTATGGTTTTTCTTTCTGTTTCAAACCTGTAATCCTTCTAACTCCTCCATCTTAAATAAATTTACAATAATTTTCTCTTAAAAAATTTCCTGGGTACTTCTCCCAGTTCTTCCCTCCTTATTCACTTTAAAGTCATCCAGAGCAGACTGTATCTGGATGATTTGTATCTGGGAAACAAATACTCCTTCCATGTTATATTCTATAGTTCCTTTAAAATTCTCTTTTGAAATTTCTGAATTCAAGTGCATTCATTCAACAAATAAACATTGATACCTTCAGTGTGTCAGTTACTATGGCAAATGGTAAACAAAAAGGACATGGCCCCTGCCTTCCTGGAATGTAGTGCCTTCCAGAAGAGGCTACCAAATAAATGAAAGATAACAACTACGGTAAGAGGCAAGAGAAAAAGAAATAGGAACTGAAGGGGATAATGGGAGAGGAGGAAAGTCTTTCACTAACAGGATTGCAGAAAAGTAGAATAAGATGCCTCAGGAAGGAGGTAGGGTCTTTTCCTGTGGTAAAAGCAGATGTTATATGATCGTTTGTCAGGGAAGAGAAGGAAGGAATTCCTTCAAGATAGGAAGCTGAAGAAAAAACAAAAACATCTGAAAGCTACTGTGATTCTATAACCAAGTGGGAAACAGAACAATGTGATTTATGAAAACGCCATTCCCCTCAAGACAGTACACTTACTAAGCCCTTCCCTGCCTCCATTTCACAGACTAGATGATCCAAACGCAGACCACTCTCTCTATTTAAGATCTTATGAAAGGGTCCAAATTGGGCTATCAGCTGCAGGAGAGAGCCTCAAGGAGCAAGGAGTCTTGCAGATGCCATCTACTGAGCAGTTCTTACCGATGTTAATCATTTATTTGAGAGGAAGAATAAAACATATTAAAGGGACTTTAGGGGATTACTCTTCCTATATTGATAATCCATTAACATTTCATGATCTGGAGTAACAGGCAAGGCAACTGAAGCTGCCTGGAAAGCCAAGGAGCTGGGTTGACTTTCCTACAAACTCACAAAGTACTTCTCTGATGCTTTTTTGCTCTTCTGGGAATCCTGGTGAGCCCTTTCACATTTGAGAGGAAGAAGTGGCCTCCAGGTTCAGGGATGCTGAGTGTACCCCAGAGCACCCCCAGAAGAGCAGTAAACATTAGCACACAGGCCTTAATTAGAATGAGCTGAACATTTACCAATGCTGAAGAGGAAGCTGCACGCCAAGTACAAAAGCCACATTCACTTTTTAATTTTATCTCCCTTTCAAACACACATCTGACCTGCCATAAGTCTTTACCCAGGGTAATGAACTTGTAAAGGGAATCCGGGCTTTCCTAAACTTCTGGAATCATCACCATGGTTCCTTTCTGCTTTATTGTTCTCTCTACCTATCACTAGCTCTTCCATATCATCCCTGACATAAACCTGTGTCAAATGATCTCGGCATGTGGTTAGAAATAGTGGCTCAAAAAAGAAAAAAAAAATGGTTCAAAGGAAACGACAGCAAAATAAAATAGACTTGTCTCCAAATACAACTGGCTTATTCAAATAAATTTGTTCAACAATTAATTAATTTAATTTTTAAGGGAAAATTTTGCAGCTAGCTGATCTGCCAGGTCTACCAAGAAATCATGCTCCTGAGAATCTTGTGACGGAATTAGTTTTTATTGCTGGCATGGTAGGGGCTATTAGGACCCTAAGTGGTAAATATCCTGGCCGCTCTTGAGGGCAATGATTCACTACCTTTTCCCTGAATGCAGGTCATGTTTCCAGTGTAGACACCTTCTTCACCTGCAGGTATCTCTGAAAGGTTATTGAGGAGGCAGGGGAGGTTGTACTTTCCAGCTCTAGGCTGCAACTCATCCTTTCATCACCCTCTTCCTGGACCCACCTCTCACCAGAGTGGGGCTACGCTATGGTTTGGACCTGCTTGAACTAAAGCCCAGTATGACAGGGCTTGTTTAAGAAGTTATCTAAGTACTAGAATAGACCCCCAAACTGATCCCTAAAGAAGAGTTTAGATTTGCTTGCAAGGACTCCTGCAGCTCCACCTGGGGAGAGGTAGAATGGCCTTCCGTTCAGGCAGGAGTCCAATTTTCACAATAAGATGTCAGTGTTACCACCTGCACTTCTGATTCCTAAGGCATAAGGCTCTGCCCTGGACCAGAAACAGAGAATACAAACACACCAGGCTCTTGTCAGAGAATACAATCTCAAACTGTCTGTTATTCAACTCCTATCAAAAGCCCAGCTGAGAAAAGCAATATTTACAAAAGATTATTCGAAGGACAAGCAGATCATCCATTCTTCAAAACACTCTAAATTCTATCCATGGATCAACCTGACCACCTCACAGCTACACATTAGGGCCATATTACCTTAGCCCCACACAGAACCACCATCGCTGATTTATATTTTCATGTCATGCCGTTTGCTTTTATCAAAAAAGTTACTACAAGAAGCAACCATATAAAATCTGTTACTGCATTTGAAGAAACGTTGTTGGAATACTGTTCACTATATAAAGGCCCATGTGAGAAAGTTATCTTGGAAAGCAGTTTTATAAGAAGTTTTGATGCTTGAGGAAATAATGGTCTCCTTTTCCAAGTAATTTTGTAGTGAACTTGACCTTTGTTGCCAGGAATCTCAGTGTCCAATCAAAAGCTCATCTGTGGCAATTATATTGATCCTAAAGTTTCCTACATATGTGTTCATCTTTTCTCAGTCATTGTTCTTTCTCTCTTTTGAAGTTCTCTGCTGTTTATTTGATGTACTTAAAAAAATTAACTACTACAGAACTATTATGAAACTGGGTAACCATATAAATATTTTAGATGTCTATGGCTATTCATTTCAACACTGTGTCTCTTGAGTTGTTCTTACTTAAGTGGCCATTCTCTTCTTGGTAGTGCATGTTGGAGCCATAGCAATAATAATGCTAATAATCATAACCATATTCTTAATGAGCCATCAAATATTTTCTATTGATTATGTATCCAAAAAGTATAGTGTGAATATTTCATACACTGTGTTACTTAACCCTCTCCATACCCTGTAGTTAGGTACTGTCATAACCTCATTTACAGAGAAGGAAGTCAGGACTCTAAGATGGTAACCATTTTGTCTGTTAGGCACCTAGTGAAAGCAGAATTACACCTGGGTGTAGCTGACTCCAAGTTGCAATAGGAGACTGTCTCTCAACTGAAACAGGTCATACAAAGGAAGAACAAAACTAAAATAACAAAGTCTGAAGCTTTCTTTTACCTTTCTTTGCATCATAGTAAAGCACTGTACCAGGCTGGACTAGATGCTGAATATACTTATCATGCCCTAATCAAAGATCTTTGGAAAAGTCCATGTTGGTTTGGAAAACCAAATCAAGAATTTAGATAATATATTTTGACAAAAGCTAAAAAAACTGAACAAAAAACATCAACATCATCAAAACATGAGTCTAAGTACTTCTGAGAAATTTCCCATGGAGCCTTGCAAGCAGCCCAAAGCTGCAGATGATGTGGTACCTTAGGAAGCACTTAACTAACCTGTAGAGCTGGTAAGACTCATATGGTACCTTAACTTCCAGCATGAGAAAGCTTTTGGGGTTCACATCAGGTGGCGAGATGCCGTCAATGTTTCTTACTCTTAGCATTTCACACAGAACAAATGTGCTGTGAGTTGATGGTGATGGAGATAATTTCAGAACTAAACAATACACAGAAGCTGGGGGTTTGTTCTCTGTTCAGGGTGCAAGCATGAAGGTTAGGGACGTATATTCAGATATTCAGTCACTGACCAAGCACCTAGCATCTGCTAGGCTTAGAAAGACGGAAGAATAAACAGCCACATGGATTATGTTCTTAAGAGCTTCCTAACAGATTGGGGAGATAAAACCTCCATGGGAGAAGAGACTAAGAACTGCTACAAAGCCACCCACAAACAAAATGAAAGGTGGCATTAGTGGCTGGTCTCTCTAAATATAGAGGCGGGATAACAAAATGAAATGGGTTCAAGAAACGTTTCTTGAATAAGTACAATTTGACTCACTGATTTGTTAAAACAATAAATCTCCAATTAATCAGTAAACAACCTTCCAGATAGGGTAATCTAGGATAATGTCATCATGGACATGCTATCTAAACTGAGACCTGAAGGAAAGGAAGCAGACAGCAAAAGGAAGAGGTAAAAGGGTGGAAAGAGTATTCCAGGCAGAGGAAAGAGCAAGAGCAAAGGCCCGGACACAGCATATTTGAGGAACAAAATGGAAGCTACAAAGGTGAGTGCATGGGCTAGATGCCAGGTCAGTAAAGTCCTTTGAACCATAGTAACAGGCTTGGATTTTAATGAGTAGCCACTGGGAAAAGGGGGTGTGGGGAGGTGTGTGTGAGGATATGGGAAGAGGGAGGGAAATTTAGTAGTATTTATTTTTTGAAAACATTTTAGATTAGGCAAATATAGCTTAGCTAATCATACAAAAGAATGCGCCATGAAAGAAAAAAATTGCTTAATTGGACTAAATCAAATTGTATAACTTGTGCTTCAAAAGACAAAATAAAGAAAAAAATGAAAGACTGGAAGAAAATATTTGTAAATCATATATCTATAAATGGTTTGTATCCACTTTACATAGAGAACAAATGAATTGTAAATTTAAAATGGGTCAATTTTTTGATCCATGAATTAGTTTTAAATGAAGTCTTTAAAACAGTATGCTCAATCAATAGCCTCTTTTGGCAATTTAGATTCCCTAGTCCACTTTTTCCTCTGATCTTACTCAGGAGCAACTGCTGAGAACACCTAAGCAGATTCAAGTTGGCCATAGCAAGTAGAGTGATAGAGTAGAGCCATGCCAACGGCACTAACTTGCTGTGTCCTTAGGCAAGTTACAGCCTTTATAAGTCTCACTTTTCCTCCTACAATAAGAGATAGTGTTTATCTAAATAAACTATTGAGTATATAGTATATGAGAAGCTATTCATGAAAGGTTTTATTCTTGGTGAGATACTAGCTATTCTTAAGCCCTAGAACTTAACTTGAAGTTAATTTGCCATGGTTTACATCCCACTTATGGTCTCTATTAAATTCTAACTGGATTTTAGCGGCATTAAGACATCACTTCTATTCCTTTTGTGATAGAATGATTTGTTTTAGGCATCACAACTGAGCTGAGAAGAAAGGTTATGTCATTTGCTCACCATTAATCCATTCAAGACATTTTTAAAGGATGTAGAGCACTAGCACCAGACTGGAATCTCACAGGGGTTTTCCCTTTCAAAGGTGAGACTTATGGTCAAAAAGGACATCAGTTCTGCTCTGTCGAGAGTTCTTACACCCAACAAACTCAAAACTTTGCCTGAGTTATATTAGTTTGTCCTTCATCTGTGTGAGGGCATATCCAGTAAAGGAGTTACTCATAACCCAGTTGATGACACCATTTTTATTTGATAGCAGAGGTGCCCAACTATTTTCAGTTGGGAAAAAGATACAGAGTAGATGTAAAAGGAAAAGCAAGCAGGCCCAGTAAAGGCTTTTAGCGTTTGGGTCTTCCCCCAATATTAAAATGTCCCTAAGCAGTAACTGTACAGGCAAAAATAGGTATACCCTTTCCATAGCGCCCCTCCCTTACTCATCCGACTCTGATCCAAAATGTTAACAGAATTATGAAAAACAACAATGAAAATGCCCCAATCTTTTTGAAAAGATTTTATTTATTTTTGCACAGAAGAACTGGGGCCAAGAGTGGGGGGGGGGGCGGGGGGTGAGAGGATTCACCAGAGACAGTGAATAGGCAGATATGCTGAAATACACTGTTGAGGGGAGCAGTGGGAAAGACAGGAGAAGTCTGCTGTGCCATGTGGGTTAGCTCCCTGGCAGGGGCTGGAACATAGGCCATAGCGGTGGTAGCACTGAGACTTGACCCCTAGGTCACCAGGAAGGCCGGAAAACTCCCCAATCTTAACCCAACTTTCATATAACTTTTCCCCTGGGTACAATATGCCCCCAAATGCCATACTCCAATCTTCCATCCTACTGAAATACATATTATTTAAAAACCTTTAAAAATACATTTGGAGACATAGCTTTAAACATAAAGCAAGAACACGAAGAGAAATCTGGTACAGGCTTTGCTAGACCATGTCTAAATGCTCATGATTATATTTCATATTAAGAAGTTGACAGGAACAAGGAAGCAAATGAGAGTATTGGTGATATGAGCATTTAATCAGCATTTTACAGAAAAAAATACCTGCCTAAAGGTTGTTTTCCTTCACCAAATAAGACACTTAATTCCATTCACTTCCTGCCTGTCCTTTTTTCCATTTATCTATTCTCCTGGATTGATCTATGACTTTTAGAGGTTGAAAAAGTGAGCAATTTCTAGCATTAACTAGACCAGGTCATCTACAAAATGCTCTACAATACAACACTCCAGTCCATTTTTCTATAAGATTCTCTACTGACTCCTGTTAGTAATTTCTTTACCAACCCCAACTGAGATTTTTTCCCAGGTAGAAGTGACAGTAAGCACCAGATGGTGGCTGGAATTTGCAGGTTAAGATTCAGGCATGGGTCTGCTCACTGATTTTGACTTGTCTCTTGTCACCATTCTAGTCAGTCAGTTTGCCCAGGGAGCCCTCTGGGGTACTAACCTAGTGTTGGTGTTTCACAGAGATCCGCACAGACAGAAGAGAGTCCTAGTCAAAGCTTAAGAGGATCTACATTCTCTTTTGAGCTGTTACATACTTGCTATGTGAACAAATCCCTTACTCAGCATGGCTGGTGATGTAGTGGCACAAATCCAGGGATCTAGGAATGAGTACTGAGTCCGTCTATAGGTGAGAAAACTGAGGTCTGACTTACTATCACTTTGGTCTGAACCTCAGCTTTCTCCCCTATAGCCAGAATTATACTAAATTATCTGTGAGATCTCTTACAACTATATAATTCTCTACATACCAATCCCCCACAATTTTTTTATATTTTAATCACAAAAGTAACCCATGATGAAACGATTTAAAAATACTATTGAAGGCTGGACCATATGGAATTGCTGAAATTTGACTGTGTTGATCCATAAATATGACAATTTTATATGGTTCCACTTAGCATACAGTATTCTAAGTGGAAGGCTTCCTTTGTTGCTCAAGCATCACTCTAGCTTATATTAATAACTTATATTTGTAGGGTGCTTTACAAGTTTCAAAGTGCTTTTGTGTACATTATTCATATGCAACAAACATTTCCTGAGGGCCTGTTATGTGCCTGGGGCTTTCAAATACAATTTTTCATCTAATCCTCCAACAACTGGGAAAGGTGGGCTATTCCAGTCTACAGGGAAGTGAAAAAACTCAGGATAATGGGATGGAGTACTCAAGGTCACACAGTAAGGAAGTGACAGCAGAGATTCAGACTCTGCTCAGGTTCTAATTCTCTTCCCAAAGACTCTCCTCCCAGTGGTGTGAGCAAGTCTAATGTCTTTTTCTTATCCTAAAAGACTTTGTAATCATAATAATTTCATACGTTTGATGGGCAAAAAGAATGTTTCCGGTCCACACTGATTTCCCCCTTCTGCTTGCATTATCATGCCTGAATCTGAAAATGGCAGATTTCTTCCCAAATCCTGTTGGAGAAGCAAGGTGCTTCTGTGTGTGTGGGGGAGGGGGGGGAGGAGGAGCTCCTTCTATCTGCAGAGACTGAACAGGGGGAGAAAAAGCACATCTTAAAGGTAAAAAACTGTGTTGCTTGGCTTGAAGCTAACCCCTACGACATACATTACTGTCTTTCTGTTCAATCAGTGTTCTGCTACAAGAATCAGTTACATTCAATCATCTGAAAGAGCTATTAAAATGCTGATAAAAAATTCATAAAGTAACACACAGTAATGAATCAGGAGAATTCAGTAAAGTGAGACCTACCCTTAGAGCAGGGCAAAAATGAAGGTGAACGATCGTTTGGGCCCAGCGGCCATGAAATACCCTTTTGGAAGATGAATAATTCTGTTTAGGGCTGATAAGTTGAACTAATTTATAATGCTGTTTTAGGTCCACTGCTGAAATATTTCAAATCCCTCAACTTTAAAATGCATTGCCTGTCAGAAACTGGTCTCTTAACAGTTTCCTCTTAACATTTTTCAAAATGTAACCTAGACCAATTTGCATGATTTAATGCTTATTGTATTATACTGTGCAAGATTTAAAATGGGAAATAAAATTTTTTTAAAAAAGGAGAGAGAAGGAGAGAGAGGGAGAGGCAGACAAGGTGGCATGAAGGGAACAAGTGAGGGCCAAAGGGAGAATTAAGATCTGTCAGTGCTTGGCAGAATGTCCTGCTGGGATAAAAGAAATCTAACTGGACATCAAGGACCCAGTGAATTTCTAACCTGGTGGTAAAACTTGGATGGAAACCACCCTTACTATAGAGCAAGAAATCTGAGACTGAAATCTCACCCAGAAATCCTTGGAAATTCTCCAGGAGACACTGCTGTGGTTTGGGTTCAAGTCCTCGTTATTTCTCTCCTGGATTCTTGCAAAAGCCTCTTAATTGACACCTCTTCAGTCTCCCCTCAACTCACCCTCAATTCTGCTATTATACTTTGCTTTCTAAAGCAAACTGGATCATTATTATTCATTTTAATAACCCTCAATGGGTCCCCATTGCCTACAGAACAGACTCTAAACTCCTGAGAATGCATAAAAGATCTTTATGCTGTAACTTCCAACCTACCTATTTGGTTACATCATTTATTATTTCACAAAAGGAATAAAAGAAACAATAAATGGTGCAAAGCACATAGCTGAAAAATATTAGTACTCAGAGATTATATAAAGAATTTATAAAACATATCAATATGTTGATTATGTTGTACATATAACAAAAAAAGTTCAATTTTACTAATAACTATGAAAATCCAAATTATAATAATAGTGACATAGTATTTTGTACCCATCAGATAGGCAAAAATAGACATTGATAGTAAATATTGGGCAAGATGAGGCGAAAGGTAACTTTCACATATTTTCAAGATGTAGAAACGACTCAAACACTGGTGAAAGCAACTAGCAATAAGCAGAAGGTGAAGGGACACTTTCAGATCTAGCCAATTTGATCTTTGGTTCATTGTAGATTTCATCATAATACTAAAAATGGGAGGCAAGCTAACTACCCATCAATAGGAGGGTCAATACAGTATGGCTTATGCACACCATGAAATAATATACAACAGTTAAACTGGAGCTAGACCTAATATAAACACCTAAAACATAAATGTGTAGCTAAGAAAGCAAGTTTCAAAAGGATACATATTGAGCCACCATTTAAAGTTTAAACAAAACTTTACAGTGTTTAATTCAATTAACTATGGGGCAACTCTACAGCAGTAGTGTTTCCTTTTAATAAGGAGGGTAGGCTAGGTTTAAAACACTTTCCTAAGTATAAAAGATGGATTACAATAAGCATTTAGTAGTGGAGTAAGTTTCAATAATGGTTTGCCTTGGGTATTAGTACCATGTTGAGGGCAGGAAGATAAATAACATACCTTCCAGGTTGGGCTGACTCGAAACTGTCCCCTCATTACATCCTCACTCTCGTAATGGAATGCTCTTTGATGGTACACAGGCTTTTTCTGTCTTCACTTATGGAAAACAATTGTGCCTCTTATGGAGGCTGTGGCTTCTGGGGCTGTGATCTCCATTTATTCATTTAGGAGGCTGTGGATCTGATCAGAAATAGCCACTTTGGTCGACAGACCACTACTACCCAGAGATTTTATAAATCTTGATCAATTGTTTCATTGCTTTGTTATGAAGGGTTTCTTCCATGTTGTGTTACTTAAAAATTTTCACACAAACCAAGTTGTCAAATGGAGGCAAAAAATCCACATAACATGTGATAATAAGGCTGTTACTGTGAAGGGCTCACTAATCCTGTATTTATTCACCTGTTCCCCATTACACAGATCCGTTAAACTAGCACTTTGTCCATCAACACTTGAGTGCTTAAAGCTGAGTAGGCCTCTTTTGTAATTGCTGGCACCAGCAAAAGCCAAATGCGAGCTCTCAGAATGTGGCTGGAGCTGCTGGATCTGCCTGATAGATCCTTGCCACGCTCACTTGTCCAAGATTTAGGGCCCCCCTCACTTCACTCACCAATGTGTATATATCAAAAGCTTCATAGGTTTTTTGAAAAGTGAGCTTTGAAAGGTAGCAAGAGGGAAAGTCAAAGGAAATTATTTCCCCTGGTGACATTTCTGCTGGGTTACACCTTTACCAAAGATTTACAGTTTCACAAAGCTGCAAAACTAACCATATGGCCAATTAAAAAGAATTCCTATTTCCTTGCTTCTGGGCCCAGAACCTGAGAGAAAAGTTTCCTGTTTAACAAGGATCTCAGCCGTTTTTTTTTTTTTTTTTTTTTTTTTTGATTGGGGTGTGGGAGAGCATTTAAAGTACATCCCCAAACAAAGCAAAACTATGAAAAACAAAGGGTGTTTTCTTACTGGGGAGTGGTAAGGAAGTAAGGGTCAGAGCGTGCCTCAGCCCCCTGATCGGTGAGGGCTGTGGGGGAGGATGGCCCCATGAAGCACTGTCATCCCCTGCTTTCTTGCTTCTGACTCCTGGATAATTTTTATAGAGTCACAAGTGAATTGAAGAACTTCCAAGAATTTCACACTTCCCTCCAAGTGGTCTGGCTTCACCTCTGAATCAAGTAGCTCAAAACAGCATTTGAAATCTTAGATTCAGCAGGCTTAGCAATGTCCAGAAAAAGACCTGCAAACGCCTCTGTGTCGCCAGTGTCAAGTGGATACATTGGGCATCTGAACTGCTAGTTGCTGATGAGCTTTTGGCGCATGAGGCCCAGTGGTCTACCATGACCTCGGCAAGGGAGGCCCGATGGCCCAGAGCTCAGTTAAACATGGAGATCCACATTCACAGCCAAAAGAGGTCACAAACAAACACATGCTCCTGCCATATACCTGTCAATCCATCCAATGGAGCACTTCCTTACCTCTGAATTACAGAAAGATTAGTATCTTATATTATGATTTATAAGTTCATAAAATGGTATGGGGTTCAGGTGGGCTGACATAATTGCTGAATCAAGCTGGGACACTTTTGAGAATCAAATGGAGAGTTCTTAATAATATCACCAGGACAAAAGATATACATAAGTGGCACTGCTCCAGGGAAACTGGGTATGTTATTTACCAAGGTTTAGGGGGGCTATTTTATGGCCTCTCGAAATTTGAAGGAAAAATATAAAAAGAGGGAGAAAGAGGCAGAGCTAAAATACCCAAACAATTCTTCCTCTCATTTGAATGACACAATCCAAAGTAGAAACTGTCACTGGGACAAGACCGATCTCATATGGAAGCCTGCCTGTTAATAATTTACTGTTCTACCACATCAGTTCTCAAATGTTTTTTCGCTTTAGGACCTTTTGCCATTTTTAAAATTTTTTGAGGTCTTCCAAAAAGCTATTGTTTACATATGTTATATCTACCATTAGTTATTAAGAATTAAGACAGAAAAAATTTAAATGTTTAGTCATTTATTTTAAAATAGCAATAATAAACCTATTATATGTTAACAAACAACCCCTTTTTTATGAAAAATAACTATGCTCCAAAATGAAGATTATTGAGAAGTGGCACTATTTTACACTTTTGCAAATCTCCTTAATGTCTGGTTGAGTAAAAGACAGCTGGATTCTCATATCTGCTTTTGGATTCAATCTGTTTTAATCACATGTCATATAGCCTCTGGAAACCACCACTGTACATTTGTGAAAGAATGCAAGTAAAAAAAGGACAGCGTCTTACAATTATGAAGTACATAGTTTTGACCTTGTCAAATTCTTTTTTTTTTTAAAGATTTATTTATTTATACATACAAGCTGGGGTACAGACCAGAGGTGTGGTGCGGCGAGAGGGTTCACCAGAGACAGAGCAGGGAGCAAAGCAGGCAGATCAGAAATACACTGCTGAGGAGAGCAGTGGGCGAGGCAGGAGAGGTCTGCCGCACCATGTGGGATTCTCCCCGGCCGGGCGTCGAACTAGCGAGCTATTGACAGCTCCACAGCGCAGCGCTTAACCACTGCGCCACCAGGGAGACCCTGACCTTGTCAAATTCTTGAAAGGGTCTTGGGGCTCCCTCCTTCCCAAGTACCTGAACATACTTTGAGAACCTCTGTTACTAGGACCATGGAGGGAAAATATTTCCTCATACCTTCTAGAAATATTTGGTTACTGAACTCTTCTTTACCTTAGAGAAAACGGAAATTAGTTTTTCTTGCTAAGAATTCTAGCATCAAAACCTATTTCAATGAGGAAGATCAAGTTCGTGGAAAGAATTATAGTGTCCGAGATGTGGAGAAGGGGTTTAAAATGAGGGGGAAAAGATTCACCTAGATGAAGCGGCAGAGAGAAGGCTGTTCTTTAGACTATTAGGGCACTATTACTGCACTGTTAGACTATTAGACTATTGCGGGCAGTCCACAAAAAGAAGCAAGAATGCCCCCAAATAGCCACAGTAGGCTCCCAATGTGTTCATGGGGATAGAGATGAGGGTAATTAGGAATAACTAGCCAACGGACATAAACCCTAGATGATTTCCAAACTTCACAATCCCTTGTTAAGGAAGCACTAGGAATAACTTAAGTTCCTTTTAGAGGTGCTGTTGCAAATAGAAAATGAAGTTGAGTTAAGAAAGCAAAGAATATTGGCATTTCTTCCACATTACAGACTGTGGACTGAGGGTCCTACGCACTTATCTGTCTTGCTTAATTTGGGAAGCCACCAGCAAGCTAAGTGTTTGTCTCTGTCATGTGCACAGTGCTCACATAATTCTGAGGTCTTGGTAAGAGCTCAATGGCCCAATGAGCTAAATTAACCTGGTCCAAAACAAAACAAAACAAAACAAAACAAAACAAAACAAAACAAAACAAAACAACCAATCAACAACATAAAACAAACATAAAAACAATGGAATATGTAATAGTTATCTTGGGCAAAGCACTGGCACCTGGGCCTCATTTAGCCATGAGCTGGGCTGTGGGTTTATACTGAATCAGACAGGGAAGTCCTGCTCTTCAAAGCTTTACCTTTTTCATCTGTAAACTGGAGATTCCTCCCTCTACTCTAGCAATGTTGTAAGAATTAACTGAGTCAACTCATGCAGAACACTTACCCTAGTTTCTGGAACAAGGCAGTCACTCATCTGTTTTTCCTTTATACTCCTCGGCTGTCCCTTCCATCCCCAACCTTCCTTTGTGAGTCAGAGTGCCTGGTGGTCATTTCTCAGAGCCTGTCCTGTGTGTGCATCACAGTTATTATGCCAGGTGGTTTTGTGTGATTCTTGCATAAAGCTCATCTCTCCCACTACACCAGAAGCCCCACATGGACAGGAATGGTGCCTTGGATTTTCCTTCTGTCTGCCACGTTTCCTGTGTCAAGCCTGGTGTTTGGTACTTCATAGGCTCACAATGTGGGGAATGAATGAAAGAACAAATGTGTAATACGCACTTATTAACTATCACTTAGGGAAAATCCCTTTCTGCATTTTGGGAATGTAATGGGTATAGCAGATTAGATTTCCATAATCTGAGATTCAAAGGAAAAAATGAAATGATGGGAGGAAAATATACAACCATAAAGTCTAAAGTGAGGTACAGACTTAGGATTTTGAGAGAAAGAAGATTCCTGAAAAAGGCTCCAGTTCTGAAAAAGACCCCAAGTCAGGGTTTCTCTTGATTAAAATAGTAGTAGTCTTAAAATGCAAACATTAGCATGTTATACTAATTAATACTGAGTTCTTTCTTCACAGCACTGATAAGTAAGCTAGTTAGTAAGTGATTAAAACATTTCTTCCTGATTACTACATAGTTAAATGCTTAAAAAGGAATCACAGTTAATGGGACATCACAGGGAGGATAGCAAATTATGACCATAACGTGTGTTCGCTAGGGCATTAACACTGTTTTAAAGGGAGTCACTCACATTTCTTCATTTACCATGTTTCATTTCTGGAGGTAGAGATTCAAGAATGGCTTTTGGGCAGGGGAAGTTATTGGGGAGGTGGGGGGGAAGACTGTGGAAGGGGAAGGAGGATTCGAGGCAACTGAAAGATTTTAGTAGGTGGAAGCAAACACCTGATTGATACTAACCCACATAATTAAAGATGCCTGCTAACCAACATCAAACATTGGGCACTGTGAACAAAGCAGATGTATTCATTTTCTATTTCTGAAAAAGCCACACAACTCCCTGGCTGCTCTTCTGCAACCCCTCCCCTCCCTTCTCCCACCCTCCCTTTCTTTCTTTCCTCGCCTCCCCCCTCTCTGACAGCACTATTAATGATCGTTAATGCCCCACAGGCTCTAATGGGTCCCGCTGGGAGTCCAGAAATACTGCAATTTGTATTGAGGATTTAGACATAACAAAAAAAGAAAAAAAAAAGCCCTCTGCTCCTGGGAGCCAGAGCTTGATCAGTTAGCTCCCCCCCTGGAATTGCACAACAGAATAATAAATGACAGCTCTTCGATTAAATCAAGCCTTCTGCTGTAAGTGCTAGAGAGAGTGTGATTGTCACTAACAATCTACTGCTTGTTAACACTACTGGGGTATGAACAAACAGTAGTCAACACTTAAGAAATTAAGTCTCTGGAATACCTTTGGTATTTGTGTACACACATGCACACGCATCAGAGCTATGGGTGCATACGCACAAACACACACTTTCCAGAACCCCACCTTAGGTATTTTTGGGTGTTTTTTATGTTTATTTATTTATTTATTTATTTATTTTTGTTTAATGTTCAGGAAAACTCACTCAATAAAAAAGCCAACTGTTGTCATGTTTCAAAAAAAAACCAAACAAACAAACAAAAAAGAATTACACGCTCATCTGTACCTTAGATACGGTATCCTAGATGAAACAGTTCACAAAGTGATAAAAGCTTTATTTATGTTTCCCAGGATGGTCTAGAAAAAGAGAGCATGTGAGGCAGAGCAGGTTACAACTGCTACGGATGATTTGCCATTTAAATATTTCCTTATAGTTGTTATGATACTGCCTTCTATATAAAAAGTTAATTTTTAAAAAGTGGGTATTAAGATGAAGTTTTTGGGGGGTTGGTGATCACTCAATATCAGCAATCCCCGTTCAGCTTCAATAGTTTCCAATTCCCTGGGAGAGGACAGAACTCTTTCAAATTCTCTCATGATCTTTCACATTCACAGCACAAGTTGGGCTCCGGTTGTATGTCCACTGTACTTGAAAGACACAGGGGAGAACACACCACGGCCTGGGATGGACAGTGCATTCAGTTAATGTTCCTTAGGGAGATCAGAACTGGATGGTGAATCTCGGCCTGTGAGAAGGAACCTGCCTTGAAGAAGGAAGCCTGCCTTGAAGGTGCTTACACTTGAAATCAGAAGGGCAGCCAGAAGGGGTCCTCCTAAGCCCGAAAGAGCAGTGGGATTGCTGGTTTCAGTCTCTAGAGATAGATGGTGTCCATCTGCACTTGACCTTTCCACAAGGCGCGATCACATTTGTTTTGACAGGACAGCTGAGAATAATGATTCTCTCTCCCTCTTCCTCCCTCCTTCCTTTTCTCGCCTTCTACAACTCCCCCACCTCCTCCCCCTTGGTGGAGAGTAGGATTCCACACAGTATCTTAAAGTGAAAGGCAGATGGTTTGACTACAGTTAGCCATATTCACTTGCAGATTCAGAATTATTGATGATAAAAGCTAAACCATGAGGCATGTTCCATCTGTTTATTTTCCAATTTTCATTTGTTGTAGCCCTGTTAATATTACTGGGATTTTCCTCTCTTTCCAGAAGAGTTGCCATAAGGGCATCTACCTAGAGACATCTGTCGCTCTTGCTCCAGACGCTGTTGCCCTCACTACTGCTGCTGTTTGGGCTCTGTTCTCTCCCCCTCCCTGATCCCTCCTACCCTCCAGCTCTTCTTCTGTTCTCCCTTCATTCTGGGAGAATCTGCAGCCCCTGACCATAGCTGTCTCCTGCATTATTTTCTTCAGTCCAAGGGATGAAATTCAAGGGACTCTGCTGGATTCAAGACTGTATCTGGGGCTCTGTGGTCCTCCCTGTCTTGGAGCTCTGGAGCCCAGTTCTACTCAACTGGTGCAAAGCAATGTGCCAGGAGGGACACCAGTTTCAAGGGCAGCACCTAGTCCAGGAGCCTGGACTCTGAGCCTGGAAAGAATTAACCTGGTGAGTGACTAAGACATTACTGATATGGAAACATACACAAATATGTTATGAAATGGAGGTGTGCCATGTGGGTCCCAGTCTCAGTATGCCAGGATTATATGCTCATGGGGACAATTTGACAGAGAAATCTGAGAGGCACCATCTCCATCACACTAACGCTAGCAGGATCTTGGAATGCATGACTTTAAGTCACCACCTGCATTTTCAGTCTTGCTTCCTTGCTGCCTCTCTCTCCAGGACGACTAGACTTACCGGGGCATAGCCATGGTTCAGAAGAGTCATATGCAATCTGTGCAAGTGAGAACTTCCTAAGTAACTTATAGGGCTCTTTTAATCAAGAGGCAAAGCTCTCCATCTTGTTGACACTTATGACCCTCGATTTAAAATACTCCAATTGTTTAATTCAGCTGGGACCCAGAGGAAGTGCAGGCCCTTTCCATTAGGACATGTACTAATGGGAGCAATACATCAAGTCCTTGCCTCTAATCTGAATAACAGCTGTTTAGAAACCTGTCCTGGGTCTGTCCTTTCTAGCTGCTTTTAGGAAGCTCCACATTTCTCATGTTAACTTCATCTTCATCTGAGAGATGCGGTGAAAAAAAAAAAAAGACCATGCGAGGAAACCATCCCCTGCCTGGTTTCATCTTGCTTCTGTTTCTTCCTTCTCACCTGACTTTCTGCTTCTCAGCCAAAAAGTTGCCTTTAAAATTAATCTCTCTGGTGGTCTCCCATGAAGTGAGAGAGCAAATACAGATACACTGATTGACACTTAGGGAATAGTGACTGGTAGGGCGAGGGGCCTGAGCCGGGCCCTATATGGCCAGTAAAGAGAGACACCCTGCCTGGTGATGCAGGGCTCCCCAAGTCAGCCTTTGCCCTGCTAACTACATATCCTTGGCTGCTGTAGAACCTTGCCTGGCCTTTGTCGCAGCTACAACTGATGCCAATTTTTTCTTTTTCTTTTGGTCTCCTGCATTTAGAATGCAGTCTTCATGAAGGCAGGCTGTGCCAGTCTGAGCTGCTGTGGCCCCAGAATAGCAGAACATGGCATCAGTTTTCTTTCATGCAGAAAGCCGTCCCTAGTTAATAATACCAAATGCTGGGTTTGAAGAGAAGTACACACCCGTGAGCCCTGCATGGCTACTATGGTGCTCTAATGACATAAACATTACAAGAAAACCATGTTTCACCCTTTCTATTTTTATTGTTTCACAATAAAACAAGTTGTGTAAATGTAACAACAGAAAAAGACAACTTTGGCTTGTCTCAGAAGATTTTGGAAAATTTGACATCAAGCCTTGAACTCTAGCAGGAATCTCACAATTTAAAGAGGGAAACAATTTATTTTTTTTCTAACCCTCTGTATCACATGAGAAGATATCAGTCAAATAACTGAAACTGTCCATCCTTCCCACAAGCATGATAGCTGGTGCTCCTTCGTGCCTGTCTCCCTCTTTCAGTGTCAGTCACACATCTACACTGCTATTCACACTTCAGTCACAAGTCCTCTGTACCTATAATCTCTGTTATTTTGCTGTCGACTCCTCATGCCTCATTAGTCATGTTTGACACCTGCACCTAATGCTTTCTCACTGACAATGCAGGGTAGTTTCTGGTGAGAATAGACATTTTCCAGAATAGCTTCAACGGAGGCCTCCAATGGTGTGGTATAGGAAGGGGGGGGGGATGGAGGGTATTAGTGCCCTTCTATTCCAGTGCTTACTCTATTCAGGAAACTCTCTTCAATAAACTTCTCTAAACTTGACTTCTTTTCAAGACGTGGGCATGTGGCTGTTAGAGTTGCAAGAGGGAATGCATGCTGAAGGAAATAAAAATAGTCTATAAAGCTTTAATATTTAATTTACAACAAATCTATGTGCTCAACTCATGTGCAGCAACATGCAAAGTGGCAGATGAGAAATGTCTAAATACAGAGAAAAGCATAAAGATTTTTATAACCGAGCTTAAAATTCATGACTTATTATCAAATTAATGAAAATCTCAGATTTAAAAATTTAGAATATGTTTTGTTTTCATTATAAATTCTTGAACTAAAAAGCAATCTCAATTCTTTAGCAAAGGGGAGATGGCTGGTATAAAACAAACAAAAAAAATAAGGGGGACTGTGTTTTTAAAAAAGTAGTTTTTCACTGGTATGCACAAATTTCCTGTGTATTTGGGCTAATTTTCAAACTGTCTGGTTCCCATATATGGATCATTGCAAACACACAGACACACGTTACAGTTTATTGACTTTGTAAATCTAATTCTAGGACTGGAATTTATAACTCTATCTACAATGTCAGTATTTGGTGACACAAAAAGATCTAGTAAGTGCCAGCATAGTTGGGCTAACACGTGGCACAGTGCTGGGCCACCACTGGGCACCGTCTTTGGGACTGCATGTGTTTGGTCCAGCTCTCTCCAAGTGTCTGTAGAACACCCATAGGCACTACTATCCTGGGTTCTTTTTTCTTTCTCTTTTCTCAGGAAGTCCTGGAAAAATGTGTGGGGACATGTTTCAGGTGAGAAGGTGATGGTGAGGGTTACTGGTATTTAGTAGGCAAAGCAGCCTTGCAAATTGTCTTGTGATGAGTGGGGATGTTTAGGGTCTCACCCTAGATGCCAACAACTCCAACATTGACATGTGATAGACAGTATAGTACAGAATATCCTGAGGAAAGATGACATCTTTTTTGCCCATTTCCTGAATCCTTCACTCACAAAACACAACCACTTCTAAGCAAGACCGTGCCAGAACTGGGATATCTGCCATCAGTTCTTTGTCTGAATGGGAAACACCCCCTAACACACAACAGCTAAGAAGTTACACAGTTGGCATGAGTGGTGACAAGCCTTCCTAACATGCAACACACTGAGTCAGGAGCTCCTATGAACCTGCTCTTTGGGAATACTGACCTGTCACGGAGAACAACTTCCGTCACTACTTTTCTGCAGGGGACACAAAATACTCTTAAGATTCTGCATTCTAGATGATATGATAATATATATACAAAACCCTAAAAAATCCATAGAAAAACTACTCAAAATAATAGACCAGTTCAGTACAGTAGCAGGATACAAAATCAATGCACAAAAATCAGTAGCCTTCCTATATGCAAACACCTAATCTGAAGAAGAAGAAATTAAGAAATCCATCCCCTTCAAAATCGAAACCAAAAAATTCAAATATCTAGGAATAAATCTAACAAAAGACATAAAGGACTTATACAAAGAAAACTACAAAACTCTGTTGAAAGAAGTAGAAGAAGACACAAGAAGATGGAAAGGCATCCTCTGCTCATGGATTGGAAGGATTAACATTATCAAAATGGCAATCCTACCAAAAGCAATTTACAGATTCAATGCTATTCCAATAAAAATCTCAATGACATTCTTCAAAGAAATAGATCGTCTACTGATGAAATTCATATGGAACCACAAAAAACCTCGCATAGCTAAAGCCCTCCTAACTAAAAAGAAAGAAAATGGAGGAATTTCACTCCCTGATTTCAAACTATATTACAAAGCCATAATAATTAAAACAGCATGGTACTGGAACAAAAACAGACAGAAAGACCAATGGAACCAAATAGAATACCCAGAATTAAAGC
>PVIJ01016384.1:0-32917 GCA_004024925.1 Scalopus aquaticus
CTCAGTGAAATAAGCCAGAAAGAAAGAGAAAAATATCGAATGGTTTCACTTATAACAGGACTATAGGGAGGCCGGGTGGGAGAGAGACAATCAGTGGGGGGGGGAGGGGGGGAGGAAGGAGCCGGAGGGAGGGAAGGGAAAGGGCACAAAATGGAATAGAAAAGAACACAAGGGACCATGGAGATGGATCACGGGTGAACTGGTGGTGGGCTACCCAAGGGGAATGCAAAATGTAAAAGACATAAATAATAAAAATATATATTATAAAAAAATAAATAAATAAATAAATGTCTTAGGTAGGACATCGATTTTCTAGAGTAGTGCTAAAAGCTCTAATAATAGTGCTAATAACAGTGTTAGAACTCTGTCATGGTGAAATAATTTCTTATCTACACCATACAGTGCATACAGTGTGATAGACAACGGTTCCATGTGGTTACCTTTTGAGTCCTTGAAATATGGCCAGTTTGATGGAGCGACTGAATTTGTTTCATTTAATTTTAACTAATTTTAAATTTATGTGGTCACTTGTGGTTATTTATTTAATTTAAATAGTCTCCTGAGCCTCTTGCGAAGAACAGTTCTAGAAGACCAGGGTCCCATCATTCTCTACTATATTATATCTTTCTCTCTCTCTCTCTCTCTCTCTCTCTCTCTCTCTCTCTCTCTCACACACACACACACACACACACACACACACACACACACACACCTACAGTATCACACAATTAAGTTATCTTGCCTCAGGAAGTATTTTTGTTTGTAACACATATCTTTTTTTTTTTTTAAGATTTTTTATTTATGCATACAAGAGCTGGGGTGTAGGCCAGAGGTGTGTGTTGAGGGGTGGTGAGAGGATTCACCAGAGACAGAGTGGGGAGCAGAACAGGCAGATTGAAATACATTGCCAAGGGGAACAGCAGGCAGGCAGCAGAGGTCTGCCACGCCATGTAGGAATCTCCATAGCTGGGGATTGAACTTGTGCTGCAGTGGCTGTGGATAGCTTCAAAGGCTGAGACTTAACCCCTTGCACCACCAGGGAGGCCCTGTAATGCATATCTTAAAGTAAGGTGTCTCAGTGAACGGACTGTCTCAATGAATGGTCATTTCATTGCATATGCTTCTTTGCTTGTTCAATAAATACTCCAGCTGCGACTATCAGGCCACCACATCTCACGTGTTGCACAGCCCCATCCAGGACAGTCCGTGAGGGTTAAGCGGTGCATGGGACAGAGAAAAACAAGTTCATGGACAGCACAGAAGATGGCTGCTTTAGAAAACCCAACCTGAACTTCGTAAGACCTAGAAGTACCCTCAAAGTTAGAACTAAGAATCAGGACAGGTTGGCTGGGATGCAAGTAGTTTATTATCAGAACAGGATGTGCATGTCCAACTGGAGAGATACAAGGAAATCTGCTAGAGGGGCCTCCCTGGTGGCACAACAGGTTAAGTCTCAGCCTATGAAGCTATCCAGAGCCACTGCAGCACAAGTTCCATCCCCAGCCAAGGAGCTTCCCACATGGCGCAGCAGACCTCTTCTGTGTCGCCCACTGTTCCCCTCAGCAGTGTTTCAGTGGATCTGCTTGTTCTGCTCCCCACCCTGTCTCTGGTGAATCCTCTCACCCCCACACCTCTGGCCTACACCCCAGCTTGTGTGCACAAATAAAATAAATCTTTTTTAAAAACCTGCTAGAATTTAGAACGTGGGACTGGAGTGATTGTGAAAGACTGGCAAGGGTAAGAACAGGGAGGATGTTTGAACCATGGCAAACTGATTTCGGACTTTGTCCTGAGGGCAACAGAAAACCACTGACAAAGTTTAACAGAGGAGTATATTCCTATCATCTCTGCATTCAAACTAAATCCATAAGAATTACCATACGATTTGCATTTTCCTGATGATAAGTGAGGGTGAGCATTTTTTCCTGTGCCTATTAGCCATCTGCATGTCTTCTCTGGAAAATAATCTATTTGAGTCTTCTGCCCATTTTTTTTCCAACTGGGTTATTTGTTTTCTTGTTGTTGAGTTGTATGAATTCTTTGTAGATCTTGGATATAGACCCTTATTAGATGTATGATGTTCAAATATTTTTCCCATTTGGTAGGGTGTCTTTTTGTTTTAGTGACGGTTTCTTTCACTGTACAGGAGTCTTTCAGTTTGATGTAGTCCCATTTGTTTAATTTTGCTTTTATTTTCCTTGCTGTTGTGGTCCAATCCCCAAAAACTTCACTGAAGACAATGTCTTGGAGTGTTTTGCCTGTTTTCTTTTATGTATTTTATGGTTTCAGATCTTACATCCAAGTCTTTAATCTTTGAATGAATTCTTGTATGGTGCAAATCATAACCATCTTAACCTTTGAGAACGGACCATATCAAGAAGACCAGAAACAACAAGTACTGGTAAGGGTGTGGAAAACAAGGAACCATCATACACTTTTGGTGGGAATGAGACTGATGTGACCCCCATGGAAAACAGTTTTGAGTTTTCTCAAAATATTAGAAATAGATCTTCCCTATGACCCAGCAATGCCACTCTTAGATATCTACCTGAAGAATACAAAAACACTAATTGAAGGAATATATGCACTCCTGTGTTCAGTGCAATAGCCTATTTGCAATAACCAAGCTAGGGACACAACCTAAGTGCCTAAACATGGATGAGTAGATAAAGAGGTGGTATATACTGGTATACTATAATGGAATGTGACTCAGCTATAAAAAATAACAAAAAATAATAAAAATAACAAAACCCTGCATTTGCAGCACCATGGATGGAACTGGAGAACATCATGTAAGATAAATGAGATGAGAGAAAGACAAACAAGGGATGATTTAACTCATATAAAGAAACAAAACAAAAGAACAGAACAAACTAAAACAAAGCAAACCCTTGAAATCTGACTGTAGAACTGAGGTTACCACAAGGGAGTGAAGGGGTTGGACAAAGAGCAAAGGAGGGGGCCTAAAAGGACTATGGTGGAAATTTGGGGGGACTTATGGTGGTGGGTGTGATATAGAAACATATATCTAAAGAACCTATACCTCTAAAGGTATAGGAGTGTGAACCTATACCTCTAAATCATATACAGTGCTGTAAACCAATGTTAATGCAAGAAAAAAATAAGAATGACCATATAATCTAGCAGTTCCATTTCTAGGTATGTACCCGAAAGACTTGAAAGCTGAGTCTTCAACAGACGTTTGTAGACCACCGTTCACAGCATTATTCACAACAGCCAGAAGCTGGAAACAACCTAAGCATTCATTGGTGGGTAATGAACAAAATGTGGGGTCTACATACCATGGAACATTAGTTTTAAAATGAAGGAACTTCTAACACAACACTATGGATGCACCTGAAAACATCATTACTATAAGTGAGTATCAGAAACAAAAAGACAGTTACTGCTTCCACTTACATGAAGCACCCAGAATAGTCAAATTCATGGAGAGAGAAAGCAAAATGGCGATCGCCAAGATCATGGAGACGATTGAGTGGGAAGCAGGTATTAATGGACACAGCGTTTCCCTTTGAGAAGGTGCAAAATTTCTGAAGCTGGCTGGTGGTGATGGGTGCACAGCAGGGTGAATGCATTTAATGTCAGTGAACTGTACACTGAAAATGGGTTAAAATGGCAAATTTCCTGTGTGTATATATATTCTAAAAAATAAGTCCACCAATCATTTCTTGCTAAAACTATGCAAAAGCCTCCTCCTGTGACCATCCTTCATCCCTCACAGCAGAGTGACAAATTGGAAACCTGGGTTAGGCAGCACACTCCCCAGCTGAAAAGCTCTCAGTGACCCGCCAGAACTCAGGTCATCCAGTCCTGCATCAGTTGCCTGGCCTCCTCTCTTCTACTGTCACTCCAGTTCTCTCCACTGCAGTCCCACTGGCCTCTTTGCTTCTATTTGAACAGGCAGCGAAACATCGGTTCCTTCAATGATAACACGAATGAGAGGGGGCTCCCTGGTGGCACAAGGGTTAAGGTCTCAGCACTATCAAGCTATCCCCAGCCACTGCGGCCTGAGGCCTGAGTTCGATCCCCAGCCAGGGAGCTGACTCACAGACCTCTCCTGTCTCCCTCACTGCTCCCCTCAGCAGTGTATTTCAGTAGATCTGCCTGTTCTGCTCCCCACTCTGTCTCTGGTGAGTCCTCTCACCCCTACACCGCTGGCCTGTACCCCAGTTCTTGTATGCATAAATAAATAAAAATAAATCTTTTTTTAAAGAGATAACACTAGTGAGATAGAAACAATCCAAGGGGTTCTGACAAAAACTCTGTTATTCAAGGACTTATGTTCATCATAAATCTTATAATGCAAAGTTGCAGTTTCCAGGAACCTATTTGAAGACATTAAGTAGGGATTTATTGTACTAAGTAAGCCACCATTTTAGGGAATTGTCACTCTTGGAACTTTCTTGCCTCTGATATTTCTCATTTCATTCTATGCCAGTATCACTCAAGTCCCTTCTTTACCCAACCTGTCTAGAAACATTTTTCTTTTTTTTTATATATTTTTAAAAGATTTATTTATTTTTGCATACAAGCTGGGGTACAGGCCAGAGGTGTGGGGCAGTGAGAGGGTTCACCAGAGACAGAGTGGGGGGCAGAACAGACAGATGGACGGAAACATACCGCTGAGGGGAGCAGCGGGCGAGGCAAGAGAGGTCTGCCACACCATGTGGGAATCTCCCCAGCCCGGTGTCGAACTCGCATCGCTGCTGCTGACAGCTCCACAGCGCAGCGCTTAACCGCTGCGCCACCAGGGAGGCCCTAGAAACATTTTTCTTTATAGCATTAACCTCTACCCATCTTTTTTGTATATACCTACTTCGTTTTTCTGTAGCTTTCTTTTCTACTGAGGTAATGTTGGCTTAAAACACTGTATATGATTTAGTGCTGGTTCATACCTCTTCTGATGTACATTACTACATCTCTCCCACCACCAAAGCATCCATGCTCCTTTACTGTCCTCGACCAGACCCCTCCCCCTTTTGTTCACCACCCCAGCCTCCCCCTCTAGTAATGCCACATTTGCAGTCATTTATTTCAAGGGTTTGTTTTGCTTCAGTTTTCTGCATTTGTAATGTCTGATTGTTTATCTCGTTTGGTGAAAGTTCCATGAAGGCAAGGATTTTGTTCTGTACCGACTGACTCCCTGGAGAGTGGAATAGAACTGGGCAAGTAGGTGACACTCAGTAAGTATCTGCTGAATGAAAGCATAATTATCTTCACATTTTAGAAAGCTTGTGTGGGCCTCCCTGGTGGCCTAGGGGTTAAGTCTCAGCGCTGCACTGCCAGAGCTTGAGTTCGATCCCTGGCCAGGGAGCTGACCCCTACGGTGCAGCAGACCTCTCCTGTTCTCACTCCTGCTCCCCTCAGCAGTGTATTTCAGTCAGTCTGCCTGTTCTGCTCCCCACTCTCTCTCTGGTGAATCTTCTCACCCCCTGCACCTCTGGCCCCACCCCAGTTTTTCTACACAATTAAAAAATAATGAAAAATATATATATAGTGTGAATGGTTTGCAGAGGGAGGTTAGGAGAAACCACTGGGTGGCAAGTAGAGAAATCACCTGAGCAGCTGAGATGTCTGGAGTTGTGGCAGTGGGGGCCCAAGGAGATCTGGGGACACAGAGATATTTAGAAGAGAGAAACAAGAAGCTGGGTGGACGGCTCATTCACTGAGCTACAAAACTCAGGAAGAGGAACGGGTTTGGGGGAGAAGGGAGCACCACTGAAACTCATTGAGTGGATGCTCTGAGATGCTCAGCAGAGGGGATCTGGGCTAGAAATGTAGATTTAGCAGTGCATAAATATAATCTTAGTGGAAATTTTGTTAACTATGGAGAAGCAGTCTGTTGGAGGCTATACTTTTTGAATAAATCCTTGAATGTACATATTCAATGCTGCCAATTCATTTTAGACTCATGCTTTCATGGTCAGCCAAGCTGGTCATATTTTTAAAACTGTATGGAATGCAGGAAATGAAACTTCTATTTAAAACAAAAGGAGAATAATGCTACTTTTTTTTTTCACTGCAAGTGGGTCAGTTTTAAAGGATATCCAATCCTCAGCCATCTATTCTGTAGTTCCTCTACTTAAATATACAAATTCATGTCCAGCCTTTATAGGAGTATCCTTATCCTTTATCTTTAAAGTAGATCTTCTAGTCCACTTTATCATTTCACATAAGGGGAAATAAAATCCCACAGACATTTCCGATCTGCCTGAGGTCACACAGTGACAGAGTCAGAATGAAATCCAGAGCTGTTCATCATTATGGCCACACTGTTTGATTTCTGTTTGGGCCTATCCTGGGAAAGATGCCTTCAAAATTGCTCATCACGACTGCACTGCAAATCTCAAGGTCAAAGCTACCTGGGTTTCCTGCAGCCACCAACCGCCCACCTGTTTGACCTAGGCAAGCTATTGCCAGACAGGGTTTTGACTCTTTGTTAACATTCAGTCAAGTTTAACCCACCGTTGATTATGGTACTACTTGAGAATGAAGATATGGTGATCCAAGGCATGCTTCCATTTCACATGACCAAAGAGATATAACATTTCTGCCTTCTCTATTGAAAGCCCAGACACTGCTATCACAGAGACTCTTCCTGAGTGAATTTCTTATTCCATGGAAAAGCATTAATAGCACTGGTCAACAAATTTTTACAAAGTCAGGTTACTGAAATAAAATTAGTCATTTCCTATCAATTTGTATGTGCTCAACATGAATATGACAATCAAATTCTAATTTTAGCTCTAGTTATTTTTGTAATCTGCAATAAATTGATGTTTACATCACGAAATGCATGCCAATAGTAATAGGCCTATGGTTAATGCCTGTAAAAAATCAAGTCATAGACTACTTCTAAGATTTCTTCGCTTGTCTCTTGTACAGCTGTTCAGGAATAGAATAGATGGAAGATGGTTCCCATTGTGCAAAAGCACAGCCTTGTCTCCCATCCAAGTACTAACCATGCCTGACAATCAGTGGGAGAAGGGGGAGAATTGGGGCTCAGAACAGGGGAGAGGGGAGCACAGGGGACTGTGGTGATGGTTAGTGGGTGAACTGGTGGTGGGAAACCTACGGGGAATACACAGTAATGTAGAAGACATAAATAAAAATAACAAAATAATTAATTAACCAAAAAAAATTTTTTTTAAAAAGCTCAGCCTTAAGACTCAGTTTCAAAGAGTCTAGAAATAGTCTCCATTCTTGGGGGTCATAAGTGAATTCTAAGGCATTCATGAGGCCCTCAATATCAGAGCAAAATACCAGAGTACTTTCCTTTCTGAAGAAAGAACCCAACTGCTGGCGGTGCTTTCAATATCATGTAATGGTGACATCTTCTTCTACAAGATTCCATTGTTGGAGTCCTGATCCTAGCAATTCTGCCTTGTTCTTGGATAAGTCCAAATCACGAACCAGGTCATTTAGTTCTTCCTCTGTTAGTCTGTGTGGGGTTGATGAGGCACCACAGTGAAAATCTGGATCACTGCATGCTGATGGAACAGGAGAAGAACAGGTCGGCTCACCCTTGTCCTCACCAGATGAATCAAGAGAATATTCTGCTGGAGGTTCTGCAATAGCAAGTCCCTCACCATGTGGAACTGGTCTCAATGCAGACGGAATATTTGGGTAGACTATTCTCGACTTCTTTGGCTTCGTTATTCTGCTGAAAGAGGAGGAACCAAGCAGAAGTAACAGTCTTTTATGTGGTTGCTTGGCTCTCCACACCATAGGGACTGCAAATGGCATTGATGGTCTTCTGCCATTGAACCACTGTGAAAGCTGTGTTGTACAGTAGCACAGTATCTATGCGGGGCCCAAGGCTTGTCTTGGTCACCAACCTTGCATCTGAAAGAAAGGTGATAAGCCTTCTTCACTTGAGAAGTGATCCTTCTCTCCTGGTTGGCAAATGTCACTTCCCCACAAATAGAGCAGAAATTTCTATGCTATGAATGCACTTTCGAGGCAATACTGTTCTGTATTGTGCCGAAATGGATAAAATAACAACAGTTCTATGGAACAGTAGCTTAAACTGTCTCGCACAAAGTCTGAAATATTTTCAATGCTCAACCTTTCTGACAGGGCTTCATATAGTGCACTGCTGACGTCAGCTTACTTCAACAGCCTCCTGACTGCATTGTATCAGAAAATGATGCAATCAACTCTGGATGATGTGTGCATGATGGTATTATGCAATGGTGATGCAATATTACATCATTCTAAGCTGATTCAGGATGTTGTTGCAGTCCTACTGGATAAATTTACATGGTGAAACATATAAAATGGATTATGTGAAACATCTTCAAAAGGAGAGCTAATAAAAATGTTCAGGGTTATATTCATGTTCAGCACACCAAGACACTACAGATTAGGGCCTTTTTAAGTCAGTAACGATCTCAATGTTGACCAGTGTAGTTGGGACTGCAAAATTTAGCAACCACTTCCAGCAATGGAAAGCTTACATTAGAAGCAGAATACAGTATCACCTCTTTTGCAATGGTAAGATAGTCAGAGCTGAACATCTTTCTAACCATACCAAAAACAAAAGTTTCCTCCATTTTTGCCTGGCCTGGCCTGCTATTGATCCCTCCTGACAGCTGGAATTGCCATTTGACCCAATTCAGAGCCATGAGACATCAGCAGAAGTCTTTCCAGGCAGAGTGAAAGTCAACCTGACCCTCTTCCCCATTTCCCGTTCCTCCTTATGGACAGAATGCTTGAGCTACGGCAGCTATCTTGCTTGTTGAAGGATAAGGTCAAAGTGACTCACACAACAATTCCTACCACAGTCTAACTACTGAAGCCTAAACCCACCAATTCCAGATTCCTGGTTGTGAAAGAAAAATTATTCTTTTGATTTAAGCCATGGTAGATACACTTTGTTTCCTACATCTAAATACAATTATAGCCAAGACACTAATGAAATGACTTAAATGGAAAAGAATGGAGGTAAGGTGGGACCTATCAGAATAGTTGTGGGTGGGACCTAATTTTATATATATTTTTTCCTTAATCAGTCCAGTTTTATCTCTTTTACACAAACACAATCAAGTATGTGTGTGGGGGGAAACCTAGAAAGCTGGTATATGAAAAGACAATTTCCACACATATGTAAACTTTTCTAATTTGGTAAACACTGAATATTGACAAAAGGTTTCAGAAAATATCCTAGGAGCATGAAATTATACAAACCATCTAGAGACATGCTTAGAGAATTTGAGAAGCGCTGTAGGGATTCATGTGACCTAGCATTGAGGAGATTAGGGAAAATCTGCTTGGTCCAGTCAGACTTTGGGCTTCACTGCTGTCCTTACACAACCCTGGGCCAGCCCCTCCTTCATCTGTGCAATACGTGGGGCTCAGCTGACTAAGCACTCGTGAGCCTGGACTCTCAGTGCCTTGGCCGCATCCTGGTAGACCATCTGCTGGCTTTCCCTGCATCCATCATGCTGCAAAGATCACGGTTCAATCTGTTCCACCACACCGAGGCCAAAGCTCCCTGACAGACAATGTTAGTTAATTCAAAAGTCAAGCTCTTGCCAGCAATGGGTGGTTTCTTAAATCCTTCGTGGTCTGTGTACTATCTGCCTCCCTTCTTAAAAATAATAGTGATAGTAGGTCTTTGAAATCCAGAGACATTTATTCGTACCCCAACTTTGCAGGAAACATCTGAAGAGATGTCTGAATGATATTTTGACATCCTTATTGCATTACTACCAGCCATGGAAAGCCGTAAAATGGCTGAAGTGGGCCCTTCTTGGCTCTGTTAGAGTAACTCTTAGTACCTTCAGAAGTTCCTCTCCTCCAGGCTGCCGCAGGTGGCGCCACCCTGCCTGCCCAGAATTAGCCGCTCCCCCCCCAAAAAAAAAAGTCTATACACAAGACTTTACCCTAGCAAATCATCTGCTACATGGAGAGCATGGTCGAACATGGATAATCTAGCCTGGACTGGGGGTTCTACTGTTTAGACACTAGCTGTTGAATAACCACCCCAAACCCAAGGGAGTGAACTTAGTGGCACTGTCTCAGGAACCAGAGATGGGCTGCTGAGAAATATTTTGTGGCAATACCAACCTGGACCCAGTCTGTGTCTGTATTTTCTCTTGTGAGACATTTTGATGACTGTAGCAAGGAAAAATAGCAAAATCAAAATAAATACAATCTGCACATGTTTATTTGTCCTCTCCTAAATCAGCTATTTTTTTTCTTAAGAATTTATTTATTTATGGGCATCCCTGGTGACACAACGGGTTAAGCGCAGCACTATGAAGCTATCCAGAGCCACTGCAGCATGAGTTGGATCCCCAGCTAGGGAGATTACCACATCGCGCAGGAGACCTCTCCTGCCTCACCTGCTGCTCCCCTCAGCAGTGTATTTCAGTCGATCTGCCTGTTCTGCTCCCTACTCTGTCTCTGGTGAATCCTCTCACCACTCTACACTTTAGCCTACACCCCAACTTGTATGCATAAATAAATAAATCTTTAAAGATTTATTTATGTATTTATTTATGCATACAAGACCTACGGTGTAGGCCAGAGGAGTGTGGGGGCGGGGGCGGTGAGAGGACTCACCAGTGACAGAATGGGGAGCAGAACAGGCGGATGGACTGAAATCACTGCTGAGGGCAGCAGTGGGCGAGACAGGAGAAGTCTGCTGCACCATGTGTGGGTCAGCTCCCTGTCTGGGGATCGAACTCAGGCCACAGTGGCTGCTGATAGCAGTGCTGCAACTTAACCCCTTGCACCACCAGGGAAGCCCAGCAACTATTTCTTAAATCAAGTCATCTTTTTTGTTAATCATTTGAATTAGTCCATGGTGTTAGTGTTCACCGTGGTAGAAACTCTAGCTGCTCACCCAACCAGTGCCCCCTGTACCAAACCACTGTAACCCCTCACAGGCAAAACTTTCTGCCAGAACAAACCAGAGAAGCTCCCCTTGCGTCACTGTCCGTCAGATCGGAGTACCCTCCAGGGCACTCAGGGTCACCTGGCTGGTTTCTCAGGCCATGAATGTTCTTCACTGTGAGCTAATCTATATTTTTGTTTCATGATTTAATTTATTTGTTTATTCTATTTAATACAAGTAAAACATCACCTGATTGTTCTCTCATTAAATGCATCATTAGACTCCCCCACTAATTCCACAAATTATTTTTTTTCACTGGCATGTGGAAGCTGGCAGAGTAAGCGATTGCTGAGTTTTTGTCCTGTCGCAGCGGCTTAGGCAAAAAGAAGCCTGACAATTACAATAGCGGTGTTTTCAGCACTTAAGGCTGATGTCATAACTAATTTCAAAAATTCTTGTAATCACAATCGTATACCTTCTGCCAGACCTTTTGGGTTCTGTTGAGAGAGCCTCTTAAATCATAGGAAGTGTGTTTGAAGTAATTTAAGAAAACAAACTTTACACCTTGGCAAAAATAGCCCACCGGGAATTATTGGTGTCAACTCCCAACCCTGACAGACTAGCTGGTGTGAATTTCACCTGCCACTTGTTAGTACCCCAAGGCTTGATTTAGGGCAGCCTGGGATGTAAACAGGAGGCTTGCGGAAGTATAATTAAAAGGGGACCCCCATCTCATGAGTAGTTTTTTGTTTCTTCCTTACTTTCTGTTGAATGGGCCCCTTGCCTAGAATGCTCCTGCTTAGAGAAAGCCTGACAAGCAATGGGTAATTGCATTCTTGTCTGAAATGCAAAGCAAGCCCACAAGGCTCTTTCTTATTGGGCTAAAAGCAAACCAACATACAAGCAACATGCATCGCCAGATGTATGAAATCACGGGTGGGAGATTTCACCTTAGAGGCTGCCTCTGTCATGTGAAGGTAGGTGATTAAACATATCAGTCCTGTTAACCAGTCCTGCTGTGTACCCTTCTCTGCTGTGCCTGCCAGGCTGAGACTTCACAGGAGGTCTCTGCTCTTCCAGGTGTGAAAGGAGCACAGTGAGAGCCCCCCACATTAGGGATCTCTGCCTCTGCATCTCTGTCTTTGCCTGTGCCTGCAAGAAGCTCATGAATCCCGCAAAGGGGAATTTTTGTTTCTTTCTGTCTTTATTACAGACAGGCTCTTTTCCTCTTACCGCTGCTGACACCCTCTCTCTAGTTCTACTAACTTCCATCTGGCTGCCAATTCCTTCCCACAAAGCCAGATGGAATTACAACCCAACCCTGCACAGTTTGAATGTGGGTTACCTACTTGTCCTATACATCCTATCTGTACTTTGATAGAATGAGAATCTTTGGACATCATAAAATGACATTTTAGTGTTATAGGTTCAAAGGTCAAAAAGAAATATAGGAGTGAGAATCTCAGTTTCCTTTTTAAAGTCTGTGCTTCCAGCAATCTAATGGGGTTACACAGTGAATTTATGCAAGTAATTTTGCATCTATTGCCTGCTAATCTGAAAAAAAAATTAGGGGGAATGATAGTGCTAGAATGTAATGAATTAGCTCAGGCTTAACAAGTTCCTACAATTACTGCTTTATTAGGTAAATGATATCCTCGAATGCTTTAAGGATTAGAAAAACCCAGTGCTGAAGAGACAAAAATGGATCTGTCAAACAATGCCAATCCCCTCAGCAGTTCTCCTTATTTTTACTACTGAGGGAAACTGGACTCAGTATTGATTTCATGACAGATTTTTAAAAGCTAGCATCAAATCGTTTCTCCTCAAAAAAAATCTTCAAAAAGTAACACATTTAATAATGTAATATTTAGAGGCAGTGTTGCCTGGTGCTATGGCTTTCGCTTTAGACTGACGTGGGTTCAAATCCTAGCTCTGCTACTTGAACAAATTACTATGCCCTGGTTTCCTTATCTGCAGAAGAGGGGTGAGAGGATTCCTGGGAGGTTTAAATGGCATTAGGTATTAAAAGAGGCACAGCATAACAGCATAAATAATGAAGTGGAGTCCCCAGCTAGGGATCATATCCCGGCATGCTTGCTTACTAGTTATGTGGTTTTGAACCAATTATGTAAACTCGCTAGGCTTAAATGGGGCTCTGAGGCATTTCTTACATTGTTGCTGTAGGAGTAAATGAGACTCTAGGATAGAGGTCAACAACCTTCTTTTTTAAAGGGCAAGATAGTAAATATTTTAGGCTTTGCAGGTCATCTGGCCTTTTCGTAACTATTCCACACTGCCCTGGTGACCCAAAAGCAGCACAGTGATTAAATGAACGTACACAGCTGTGTCCCTAGAAAATTTTACTCACAAAAACAGGTAATGAGCCAGATTTTGTCTACAGGCTATCATTTGCCAATTCTTGCTCTAGTAGATGATCGATAAATGATAAAGCTCTAGTGAAAAACAGTATTTTTAATTAAGGTCATTTACAAAGATGGAGGATAAAGAGAAAAATAGAAGATTCCCACTTTCTCTAGACAGCTATGTGTCTTTACACAGTAATGCCATGTTAAATATCCATATAAAGTCTATGAACAAAAGGGCAGGTCGATATCACTTTTTAAAAACCCTTAAAAACACACACACCGATGGGGCCTCCTTGTGGTGCAAGGAGTCAAGTCTCAGCACTATGAAGATACCAGCAGCCACTGCAGCACCAGTTTGACCCCCAGCCAGGGAACTTCCCACATGGCACAGCAGACCTCTCCTGTCTCGCCCACTGCTCCCCTCAGCAGTGTATTTCAATCTGCCTGTTCTGCTCCCCATTCTGTCTCTGGTGAATTCTCTCACCACCCCACACCTCTGGCCTATACCCCAGCTCTCATATGCATAAATAAATAAATCGTTTTTTAAAAATCCTTAAAAAACACACAGTGTGTGTATACCAATAAAAAGAAAAAGGATAAGCATCCAAAAAATAAAAGAGATCTAAATATTTCTGTTACAGGAATTATATAAAAAGCATTGTAAAACTGAAGGGGACAGGAAAATCATAGAAGGCAAATGATGCTCACTGGTGAGACTGGCACTACTCCCCAGAGGAAGCAAGAGGAAATCATCTGAAATTAAGTAGGTTATGAGAGATAAAGGAGAAAGGGTGACTGCCGTATAAGAACATACAAAGCAGAAAGATGTCAATAGATATATAAACCCTGTGAAACAACAAAATAAATTCATGAGCTTGTAAAGAACAGAATTAATGGAGTCTTGATGGTTACTTAGAAAAGAAAAATCACAGTTAAATAACACAGCAATCAATAAGAAAAATAAATGAAGAATAAGACTATCCAACTTCAGGATAATAGATGAAAATACACAGAGAGAACATAATGGAAAATACTATGTGTATTTTCAGTGTCAGTGTCTCTACTTGTGAGCATGAGGGAACCAGGAGGAAGAAAACACCGTGCTGTGGATGACAGAGGAGAAAAAAGAGAAAGAACCAGATGATTGACATGGTTGGTGACATCATACATTTGGTAGACCAGTTACTGCCTGCCTCCATGCTTCTTGACACATGAGAAGAGTAAACTGTATCTGATTATGACACTAGTGTTACATACTAGTGTGACTATAATCTTTAACCAATGTTCATATCACATATTATAAAATCTAGGGCACTGTAGATTGTAAGATGCACAGCTGTTTTATGCACAAGTTACTAAGAAAGAAATGTTGCCAGGGGCTGCCTAGTGGTGCAGGGGTTAAGTCTCAGCACTACGAAGCTATCAAAGCCACTGCAGCTTGGGTTCGATCCCCGGCCAGGGAGCTGACCCACATGGCACAGTAGACCTGTCTCACCTGCTGCTCCCCTCAGCAGTGTATTTCAGTAGATATGCCTCTTCTGCTCCCCACACTGCCTGTGGTGAATTCTCTCACCCCCACACCTCTGGCCTACACCACAGTTCTTGTATGTGTAAATAAATAAAATCTTAAAAAAAGAAAAAAATATTGCCGGTTATACCATAACACAACATCACGACAGTCCCATTAGATTTGTTAAGTGGTCATGCCTGTCTTTCTTGCTTTGAAGTTTCTCTCATCTATTCTGAAGGATTTTGCAGCTTTTCCTCTATCCATTTCATTGCAGAGGAATGATACCCACTCTTTTTACCCATATTGCAGTGACTAGGTCAAAGCTAACAGTGGGTATCTTATTTTCTTAGGTCCCACAAAGTACTTGATTATGATTTCTCAAGACTGTTGTGTATGGTTGCGTCTCTGTGCTTTGCACAAACCCCTAAAGGGGCAAACGAAGGCTGGAACCAAGCCTGACCTCTAATATCCTGGTAAAAGGCTCTCACCAAAAAAAGAGAGAGAAACCATTTGCAACTTATGTACCTTTTTATTTATCTGCATAAAGCTTCAGTATGTAGTGTAGCTCCAGAACTGGGGGGTTGGTGGAGAAAAGGGAAAACATGGCTTCTAACTTCATAGCTCGTGAAGTCTTGTGAGGAAGAAAGATTGCAAGCAATGAAGTGTAATGGTGGATGTGAGGAATGTCAGGGTTCAAGAAGAGTGCCCGACAGCAGGGGGTGGTGGTAGAGCGAGGAGATGGTGGTGAGGGGGAGATGGGTAGAAGCTGAAACCTGATTGACGAGTGGGAGTTAATTGGGTGAAGGGGGAATGTGTGTGGGGTGGGAGAAGAGAGGGAAGAGCATGACCAGAAAAAGATGGGATGGCTGGGAGGAATGAAAGGATTACATTGCGATGGAGGCAAGAGTGCATTTATGGAAAGAATGTGGAGAGGACATTCTTTCAAATTTAGTCATTTTTAAAATGGCTAAAAGTGGTATGCCAACAGAAAGAGGTCAAATGGAAAGTGGTTATGTAGATAAGGCGTTAGGATGTCATCCTGAAGCAAATGGACACCTGCTCCGAGACATCAAACAGGAGAATGGTGTGAATAGATTTGTTTCAGAAGACACTGTTGCTACAGTGTGAAGACATTAGTTAGAAACCTGCCTCATGGTCCAGGCATGACGCAATGGACAAAAGTGGTAGCAGAGAGGATGGAGGAAAGCAAGTGGATTTGAGAAATACCTAGAAAGTACAACTGACAAAATAATGTTAGATTGACTTCTGAGGTAAGAAAGGTATAGGCAAGACAGGAGTGGAAAGAAAATAACCACGTAGGAGAAGATGAAAAGGAGTGGGTAGATGGTTTCATTATCCATGAATTAGGGACAAAGAACAGGTACGATTTAGGAACAAGATGCTTCTATTTTGCACATGTCAAGTTTGAGGGACTCCAAAAGTTATCCAGTTGGAGATATTTCTTTCCATTTCTCTTCTGTTTCCATCTATCTCTGTTTATTTCTTCTCTTTACTCCTGAGTTCAAGGTCTCCCAGCCTCAGCCCCTCACTTCCCAAGAGGAATTAAATAAAAATGAAAACTGAGAATCAAGAAGGACTCATGATGTAATACTTCCTAGATAACACATTTTTTTTAAAGATTTATTTATTTACACATATAAGCTGGGGTACAGGCCAGAGGCGTGGGGCGGCAAGAGGGTTCACCAGAGACAGAGCGGGGAGCAGAACAGGCAGATCAGAAATACACTGCTGAGGGGAGCAGGGGGCGAGGCAGGAGAGGTCTGCCGCGCCATGTGGGACTCTCCCCGGCTGGGCATCGAACTCGCATCGTGAGCTGTCGACAGCTCCACAGCGCAGCGCTCAACCGCTGCACCACCAGGGAGGCCCCTTCCTAGATAATACATTTAACAAGTTCATCACAGAGTCTGAAATATCAGCTTCAGTTGGGTAATGTCCAGTGATCCAAACATCCCCCCCAATAATAGCCAGGTATTCATCTTATATCTTATATGAGCAGTGGTCTCTTTCTCAGGAAATAATAACACAAAGATGAATTCTTTCCTTAGAGCCACCAGAGGTTCCATTTACCCTGGTAGATGTATCACAACATAACTGAAGTAGATCTGTGATTTTTACATGCTGTTTAGTTGTGAAGTCCTTTTATCTGGAACAGATTGCTCAGGAGAGCAAGATTCTTATGCAGGAGATGTTGAGAAGACATGCTCCTGGAGAAGAGGATTGGTGGAAGCAGGACAGGACAAGCTAGAAAAGCTAAACAAGAATGTGGTCTCAGCTCGTTTCTGTCTGATGCTCCTGGAGAAGAGGAGCCAAACTACACTACAGAGCCATCTGCTAGGCAAGAAGTCAGTTTTCCAGACTTGCCATTCAGTCATCCTGGGGGCTACAAAGTGGGAAATGTCCTCCAGCAGCCCCATTCTTTAAGGACAATTTTTTTGGACAAGGGGGGGCATCTGTGGGCATTGGTCATAAGCCAACATTCACTAGAGAGATTACCAATCAATGATTCAGCCAGGGGATGGGCACACCAGGCATGGGAAGGTAATGTAGACGGGAAACTGATGGCTTCTACCAACTCAATGTCACCTGGACACCTAATATATATAAGGGAAGACACAGACACACACACAAACACACACACACACACACACACACACACACACACACACACACACAGCATGACTTCTTCAGAGAAAACCTTTGACTCCTTTCCCCAGAAACGACATAGCTGACTAGTCTGCATCATATAGGAGAAAAGAGTAAACACTGTGTTTAATAGCACTGGTCAACAAATTTTTACAAAAGTCACGTTACTGTAATAAAATTAGTCATTTCCTATCAATTTGCATGTGCTCAACACGGATATGACAGTCAAATTCCAATTTTGGCTCTAGGGGTTTTTTTTGAATCTGCAATAAATTGATGTTTATATCACAAAATGCATGGAAATAGTAATAGGCCTATGCTTAATACCTGTAAAAAATCAAGTCATAGACTACTTCTTAGATTTCTTTGCTGGTCTGTTGTACAGCTGTTCAGGAATAGAATAGATGGAAGACGGTTTTCATTGTGCAAAAGCACAGCCTTAAGACTCAGTTTCAAAGAGTCTAAAAATAGTCTCCATTCTTGTGGGTCATGAGTGATTTCTAAGTCATTCATGAGGCCCTCAATATCAGAGCAGAATGCCAGAGTATTTTCCTTTCTGTAGAAAGGCTCCAACTGCTGGTGGCACTTTCAATATCAAGTAATTGTGACATCTTCTTCTACAAGATTCCATTGTTGGAGTCCTGATCCTAGCAATTCTGCCTTGTTCCTGGATAAGTCCAAATCACGAACCAGGTCATTTAGTTCTTCCTCTGTTAGTCTGTGTGGGGTTGATGAGGCACCACAGTGAAAATCTGGATCACTGCATGTTGATGGAACAGGAGAACAGGTCGGCTCACCGTTGTCCTCATCAGATGAATCAAGAGAATATTCTGCTGGAGGTTCTGGAATAGGAAGTCCCTCACCATGTGGAACTGGTCTCAATGCAGATGGAATGTTTGGGTAGACTATTCTCGACTTCTTTGGCTTCGTTATTCTGCTGAAAGAGGAGGAACCAAGCAGAAGTAACAGTCTTTTATGTGGTTGCTTGGCTCTCCACACCATGGGGACTGCAAATGGCATTGATGGTCTTCTGCCATTGAACCACTGTGAAAGCTGTGTTGTACAGTAGCACAGTATCTATGCGGGGCCCAAGGCTTGTCTTGGTCACCAACCTTGCATCCGAAGTCAAGATGATAAGCCTTCTTCACTTGAGAAGTGATCCTTTTCTTCTGGTTGGCAAATGTCACTTCCCCACAAATAGAACAGAAATTGTCCACACTATTAACACACTTTCGAGGCATTACTGTTCTGTATTGTGCCTAAATGGATACAATAATAACAGTTCTATGAACAGTAGCTTAAACTGTCTCACACAAAGTCTGAAATATTTTCAATGCGCAACCTTTTGGACAGGGCTTTCTATAGTGCACTGCTGACGTCAGCTTACTTCAGCAGCTGCCTAGCAGTAGTATTGCATTGCATCAGAAAATGATGCAGTCAACTCTGGATGATGTGTGCATGATGGTATTATGCAATGCGATGCAATATTACATCATTCTAGGCTGATTTAGGATGTTGCTGCAGTCCTACTGGATAAATTTACACGGTGAAACATAAAATGAATTATATGAAATATCTTCAAAATGAGAGGTAATAAAAATTTTTCAGGGTTATATTTATGTTCAGCACACCAAGGTACTACAGATTAGGGCCTTTTTTTTCCCCACCCCCGCCCCCGCCAGCCCGCCCAGATTAGTGCCTTTTAAAGTCAGTAATGATCTCAGTGTTGAGCAGTGTAATTCACGTTTTAAAATGTTAGAAAAGTCACCAAATTAGATAAGATCATCATCTCAAAAAGAGCATTTTAAGCACACTTTTAAAACCCAATGAAGGACAGAATAATAGTAAAAATAAAGACACATTTTACAAGGAGAGGCAATAAAGAGCATGGCCAGCTCAGTTATTGCAACCTGTGCTTGTTAAGTGCTTAATGGAGAGATTTTGGACTAAACAGAACTGAATTGAAAATCTCCTCCCCCAAAAATACCACATGAGGAATGTACAACTGCTTACATACCTATGTTGAAGTTCTAAGCCCCAGGACCTCAGAATGTAACCTTACTGGAGATAAGTTCTTTACATAAATAATTTTGTTAAAGTGAGGTCAATAAGGTGGGTCCCAATCAAATATGATGATGTTATTAAAATGAGGGGGAAATTGGGACACAGAGACACATGCAGCGGGCAGACAGTGTGAGGAGACTGCGGAGACTCTACGGGCCAAGGAGACAGAACAGATCCCGCCACCGGGACCGCAGAAGGGCCCAAACTGGCCCCACCTTCCTCCTGGATGTGTAGCCTCCAAAACTGAGACATACATCCTTACTGTTGAAGTCACCCCATCAGTGGTACTTTGTTATGGAAAACCTAGGCATATTCTAAGGTACAGGTTTAAGGGAAACAGAGGAAGGTATTGACATGGCCTGCCTGTTGAATATAGGAAAACTAAGAGGTACTCTCTTACTATTTGATTTCAAAGTGAAATAAAAAAAGGCATTGATAATAATAATAAAAGGTGCAATAAACAGCAAAAGCCTGATAACACCAGGATATAGTATAAGGGACAAGTAGGCAGAAACTGAACTGTAATTTGAAATGCCAGTATCCTGCATGATAAATTGGAAGGATCCAGATTTCATGAAGGAAGTGTGGCATTCATTAGTATAGTAAATTGGGTAGAATTAAGAGGCATGTGGACTCATAGATGGCATGAATACACTTTTTCTTTTTTTTTTTATTAAATATATTTTTTTATTGTTATTTATGTCTTTTACATTTTGTATTCCCCTTGGGTAGCCCACCACCAATTCACCCGTGATCCATCTCCATGGTCCCTTGTGTTCTTTTCTATTCCATTTTGTGCCCTTTTCCTTCCCTCCCTCCGCCTCCCTCCTCCCCCCCTTTTTCCAGTGTATTGTGTTATCAAAAATATCAATCACGTAAAGCACAAAAGATTTCTTCATATGAAGAAAAAGGACAGAGATTCTCCATACTACATTCCCAATGTACCAAGGAGTGCAATTTGAAATCAAGAATAGCAGAACTGATTAAAATTTTAAACCAATCACTTAAATCAGAGAAGAACTTCATAAAATAATCCCATTATATTTTAAACAATATAGTCATACTTGCATAATGTACCAATATGCTCAACAATAATAAAGCTGTACATGTGACTGGCATATGGTTAGAGAAAAAAATGCAAGTAAATGCATCAAATCATGGTTGTCTTTAGGTTGTGGGACTAAGCCACAATTTCTTTTTATCTTATAAATTTTCTAAATGATCTGCTTTTGGAAAAGGAAGAAAAGCATTAAGAGAAAGTAGGAAAAGTAGAACCAATAAATTAGGCATAAATAAATAAAGTGGGGAGAGCCATGGAATCAATACAGGAGGTCCTCTGACAATTTTTTAAAGTATTAATCACCGAAAAAAGAGGCAAATGCAAATTTGTAGCATTCAGTACAAGAGCAATTACATTTCAAACCAAAATTTTTAATTTCACTCAAATGGACAAGTATTATTTTCAATTCTATGCTAAAATGTTTAATAATCAAAATAAAATGGATGTTTTCAAAAATAAAATATCTAGAAGCAAACAAACCTAGAACAGAAATACAAGATCTTACCACATTGCTATAATCTCCTGTAGAATATCTCATGAGTTTTCTGAGAACTTCTTTTAAAAGAACTCTATGGGCACCAATTATCTCTGTTATTCCACTCTGAAGTGAAAAATTAACCACAGGAGATGATTTATAACAGACTCATTAAAGTAAGGGGGGGGGAAGCCAACAGAACTGAACAGAAAAAAAAACTGTTGTAATATAATAAAAAGAAAGGAGAAAAGGCACCTGGCCCTGCTGAATATGCAAATTTTCCAAATAAATAGCTCTATCCGATGTTGTTTCCAAAAAACTGGGGGAAAAAAACAATATGCTTCTGAACTGACTTTGTAAGTTAAATATGGATTTTTTCCCCAAGCCTAAGGCAAATATTACAAGAGAAAATGACAGTTATTCACACAGATGCAAAGGAGGAAAAGAAAAGGTGGTAAGAGAAAAGACAGAGAAGGAAAAGGAGAGGGAGGAAGGAAGAAAGGAAGGAAGGAAGGAAGCAAAGGCAAGAAAAAAGAAAAAATTAAGTCATTCCAAACATCTAAAAATATCACTGATTTATTAATAGAACAACATTAGGACAATACATCATATTAACAGGAGAGAGTAAAGATCATATAAGCTAATGAATAGGTACCAAAAAGGCATTTGACTGAATACAAATATTTTCTTGATCAAATTCTGAGTTTTCTTTCTAATTTGATAAAAGAGTGCACTTGTAAAACTGACAGTAACTCTGTTCAGCTTAAAAATAAGAATACGTCAAATTCTCTTTGTGTTAATCTCACTTAATAGTGTACTAGAAAAAGTGACCCCTGTTATTCTTAATGAAATAAAAAAGATGCAAATAACTAAAAAGGAAAAAATAGGTAGGATTTTTTTCCAAAAGATTACAAGTGAGTTTCACAAAGAAGCTGGTTATAAGATTCAAATATTGCCACTGAATTTCCATATATTAGTGATATACCATAAAAACCAACCAATAAAAAGGAGTAGATGTTTTTTCTAGAAACCAGCAAACAATGATAACCAAAAGGGATACAAATTAGGAAAAGAGTCACTATGTATTGAGTATCACAGAGATAACTACATATCAACAGTAAGGTTAGGTGAATTACTATCCATGTCATATAATGAAATTAAACCTATTTTAAAAACTAGAAGCTTTGGGGTCTCCCTGGTGGTGCAGGGGTTAATGTCTCAGCACTATGAAGCTATCACCAGCCACTGCAGCATGAGTTCAATCCCCAGCCAGGGAGCTGACCCACATGGCACAGCAGACCTCTCCTGTCTTGCCTGCTGCTTTTCTCAGCAGTGTATTTCAGCTTATCTGCCTGTTCTGCTCCCCACTCTGTCTCTCACTCCCCACATCTCCGGCCTATACCCTAGTTCTTGTATGCATATAAATAAATAAAAATAAATCTTTAAAAACAAAAAACCAGAAGCTGTAAAAGAGTTGCTAGTCATTAGTGCCAAAGGTAAGAACAAAAAGCATGAGAAAATACAGCAAAACAACACATACAACATTCCCAACTTCCCACAAAGTAAATCAGAATGTAAACAACTCCAGGATCTTTGTAACGGGCTACCATTGGTTTATAGAATAAAAACCCATTCTGTGGGAGCTGCCTACAGATAGGCATACTCACAATAACTGGTTAGCTCTAAAGTGGGATGCCTTACCAGGAAGCAATCTGATAATATTTAAAGCATTCGCAAGTTGTTTTTGCATGTGAACAAAACAGTCATCATGTACAGCTCATTCACCTCAAAACTCCAGATCTTAAAAATAATAATTTATATGAGAATGCTGCACTTGAAGAACAAGCGATTACAAATAGTCCAGATGCTCAATGAGAAGTAGATGCTTGAGCAGGTGATGGTAAACGCCACGTGAAGTGCCTTCCTTCCCTGTCCTCGCGCTGAGTGGCAGCGCCACCTCCACAGTCACCCACCACAGAAACCTGAGACTTGCTCTTTACCTTATCCCAGCTCTTCCCCCATCTATTAGCTTCCTATCTGGTCTCTGCCGCCAATGTCATCCTCCTGCAGCTTATTTTCCGCAGTGATGCCAGGGAGCTAATTCTGAAAAGTGAATCTACTTAAAATCCTATAATACCCATCCCCCTCTTCACAGCTGCCCATAAAAATAAAATCCAAAGAGCTAGGCATTCAAAGTCCATCAAGAACTGACCATCCTTACCTACTTATTTCTCCCCTACCCCCCACCCCCGCCCACACACACACCCTCTACCCACCTGAACTATTTTCAGTTCAATAAGTCCCTCATGCTGTCTACAACCCTCTGCCTTGCCTAGAATGCCTCTTGCTCTCCGGGCAAACATGCCTCATCTTGGAATCTTGACTCAAGCTTCACTTCCTTCTAACTCCCTCCTAGCGGTAAGGTTTCCATCCCAATCAGCCCAGACATGCAAGAAGATATGACCATATTTCTCTATTTTATTCCCACTAAGGAATGGGGGCATGGAGTGAGAGTACCCCACCTGCGACAAAGTGCAGGGAGAAAAATTAGGTGAGCAATGGGTAAATATGGCAGGAGGTTTTCCACAAATATTACCTCAACTACGGTGACCACTACAGCCCCTGCTGCCACCATCAGCAGCATCAACTTTCCCTCTCTCACTGGAACCCAGCTGCTTCTTTACACACTGTACACATTTCAGTCACTGCCCCCAAAATGATTCTATGTGTTTCTGGCTAACTATACTACCATTTTCTTAAAAGTGTGGAACAGTGTGAAATGGTGGCGACAGGCTGCATATGGCCCCACAGATGTTTTCTTTTGCCCTCATGGTGTTTTTCAAATATAAGTTGCTCGCCAAATGCTAAATAGTGATTCTCAAGCTCAAGTGCACATTAAAATTATCTGGGAAACTTGCAAACAATGGAAGTGTCCAAGTCACTTTTATTTGTCTGGGGAGGGTCCTAGATATCAGTATTTGTTTTTAGTAAATTCTGTACTTTAGAACGGCTTGAGATTTAAAGAATTATTGCAAAGATGGAATTGTTTTCCTGCACCCCACACCCAATTTCCCCTCTTAACACCTTACGTTACTGTGGTACATTTACCACAATTAATGCACCAACCCAGACATATTATTATTAAGTAATGTCTTACTATATTCAGACTTTCTCAGTTTTTCCCTAATGAATTTTTATGTTCCAGAATCCCATCCAGGAGGAGACATTACATTTAGTTATCATCTCTCCTTAGGCTCCTGTAGGTCACAGTTTCTCAAACTTAGCGTAGTTTGTATAAACTGAATAGCCCTGAGACGCAAGGGTCAGGTATATGTAGGTGTTTTGATGTTTTCAACATTGGAGATACATATCAGTATTTTTACTATAGATTCCTAGGTTATGCTAATGTCCAGCTAGTGTTAAAGACCATTGGTTTTAAGAACATGAAAGATTCTTATGAATGTGCAGATTCTGGCTCCCCTTGACACGTGGGGATCTGAACACAATGACACTGCAAACTTCACAGAAGCCCAACTGGCAATGAGAACTTCCAGTCTTCACAAATCACCTCACCATTGTCCTTCATCTTCTCACCCACAGCATAGACCTCAACTCCTTAATCATCACCCACGGCACATAGCATGGCAGCACTTGACAACTAAGTAAATGAATGAATGAGTTTATAAAGGAAAGAACATGTAGCTAGTGGCAAATTTGTCTATGAGCAGGTTACAATACCAGGGCAAATCTTGCCCATTTAGTCAACATTTTCTAATCTATTGTCCCATATTACAGAGACTTGAGAGCTGAAACTACATATCCAGGACTCCCACTCAGCTAGGTTACACTCATAGGTGGGTAGTCTCCTGAATCACCTTACCTTGAAAGGAAGTTAAGAAGGAAGCCATGCATAGGAAGACGGCGGTTTCTGGTAAGCAAGTGGTGGGCATATTTGGTTATCCTGAGAATGTCAGTGTTCTGCTAGGCACAGAGGAAGTGTGCTTCTGTCCAGAAGCAGCAACAAACTGAGCAGGTAAGTCCTGCGCTGTGGTTCTATAAGCTGTTCCTTAAGCATAGGCCCAAGTCTGCTCTTTCAATCCTCCCAACAACTTCTCCATAAATAACCATAATAAACTCTATTGTCATCTGCTTGTCTAGCAGATATCCATTCTCTTCTTCACTAAGTTCTACAATTGGGAGGGGTAAGTATGCCATGCTTTTAAAACAGACACTCTATTTCCATATGCCTTTGTAGAATGAGTGGCCCAGGAGATGAAATGGGAGGCTTTGGACAGGACTTCTTGGAAAGTTCTTTAAAGGGTCCACCAACTGGCCAGGACTCATTCAGCCTCCACCCATCCTCTTCCAACCTGGATGTATTTTAACACCAGCAGCCTCTTGTGAAGATAAAAGCCACATGCTAAGGAAGGCAGGGAAGAAAGCCAGAGGGAGGTTGGATTTTGATGCCACTGTGGCACCATCTCACCAATTCCTGACTGCCTGCCTCCAGCCTTCTTGTCATGGGAGAGAAAACAAAATTAGCCTGCTTAAACTTCTATAATCTGGAGTAACTGAGTGTTTTCAGCTCTAGGAAAGGGGGTACTAGAAAGTCAACTTGGCCTCTTTGCCCAGGGTAGTCTGTGAGCCATCAAAGGTATCTCCCTCCAACTGCACAGACAGGTTAAGACATCTAGATGCTTATCTGGGTGGTCAAGGCTATGTGAGGGAGAGCGCCGTTATCTGGCAAGAGAATGGAATCAGTCCTTTCGTATTTTCACAAATCCAGGCAGAGCGCTAGGGTGAGACTGAGACAGGGAAAGCGGTACAGGCTCTGGATTCATATTCTCACGCAGTGCTTCTTAAATATTCATTGTGTGTTTACTGTCCACCAAGCACTGTCTAGTCATCAAGGGGCAACAACGAATAAACAGTAGGCGTCTGCCCTCAGGGAGCATGCACTCCAGTGAGGCCTCTGCCAGGCAGCTGAGTTTCTTACAGCATCAGCTGTATGGAGGTGACTGTGCAGGTGAAAGAGGAGAAGAGATCTGCCACCTGACCTCAGTCAGGGGGGCTGCCAAGCCAGGAATAGAGCCCCATGCCTCTGGGGAGGTTTCCTCTCTCCGGCCAGCTGTCACTTTATAAACTGTCCACCCACGGTGACCCCAGCTGCACACACGGCTCACCAATTTCCCTGTTGCTTTTTAACGTGTGGACAGGAGTTCCAGCCTTTCACACTTTGGGAATGGAAGACAGTAAGTTGATGAACACTGGGAAGTAGAGGTTTGGCGATATAATTATAAAAATCTTGGGGTTTTTTGAGCCAAAGTCAAATAGAACATACACCTGATTATAACCACTCATTTTATAATGTATATAGAATGCGGTCAGCAATGTGCAAGGCATTCGATCTTCTTCACTCCTTAGAACCCCTGGGAGTGAGGTGCTATTATCCTCATTTTACAAGTGAGATCAATGTCCAGAGAAGTTAATTATCTTGATTGGGTGCAGTACAAAATCAAAATAGATCCATTTGGCTCTACGGTCACTTTCTTTCCACTTCATTATTCTGCCCCACTCCTGCAACTAAAGACATCGTGTCCTAGAGAACATTGCTAGTTTTCAGCAAGCAAACATGGTCAATCCAAAACAGCCGCAGCCGTCATCCCGCAAGGACGGCTGCTCAATTGGGCTGTTCAGCTTGCAGGCAGCCCAGGGGGCACAGGATGTGAGAATTTGGTGTTTTTCAGTAGTATCTTTCTCAAGAGTATATACAACCATACATATGGACAACTCCTTGGTTTTGATCTAAAGAATGCAAAAACTCTAATTCGAAGGGACACGTACTCTTATAGCAGCAAGTTAAGGAAACAATCTGAGTGCCTAACGGCAAATGAGTGGATAATATATACATAGAACATGTATATGGGGTATACATACACAGTGGAACAATAGTAGGCAAAAACCAAAAAGATGAGGGCCTCCCTGGTGGTGCCAGGGTTAAAGTCTCAGCGCTATCATGCTATCACCAGCCATTGCGACCTGAGTTTGATCCCCAGCCAGGGAGCCGACCCACAGGGTGCAGCAGACCTCTCTTGCCTCCCCGCTGCTCCCCTCAGCAGTATGTTTCTGCCGATCTGCCTGTTCTGCTCCCCACTCTGTCTCTGGTGAATCCTCTCACCCCCACACCTCTGACTAACATCCCAGCTCTTGTATTTATAAATAAATCTTTAAAAAAAAAAGATGAAATCTTGTCATTTGCAACATCACGGTTGGAACTGGAAAGTACTGTGGTAAATGAAATAAGTCAGAAGAAACACAGGGGCCTCCCTGGTGGCACAATGGGTTAAGTCGCAGCACTATGAAGCTATCCAGAGCCACTGCAGCACCAATTCGATCCCCTCCAGGGAGCTTCCCACATGGCACAGCTGACCTCTCCTGCCTTGCCCACTGCTCCCCTCAGCAGTATACTTCAGTGGATCCGCCTGTTCTGCTCCCCACTCTGTCTCTGGTGAATCCTCTCACCACCCCACACCTCTGGCCTACACCTGAGCTTGTATGCATAAATAAATAACAATTTTTTTAAAAAAAGAAAACAAATACTGGATGATTTCATTCATATGTGGAATAGAGATAAGCAAAACAAAGGAATAAATGAAACTAAACCTTAGAAATATGCCTACAGAATTGAGGCTACCGGAGTGGGAGCTTGGTGGGAACATGGGGTGAGGATTATGGGTGGAGGACTGTAGGTGCTTTGGTGGTGGGTGTGGTATGGTAACATAAAAATGAAGCAGTATGAAACTATTCCCCTAAATCATATACAGTATTGTAAAACAACCTTACTGCAATTATAGAAATTAAATTTAAAAAATTTTTAAAGAAATATTGGGTAGTATAACAAGTATACCTGCATTTGCTACATTACTATTGTTGGTATTGGTAGTAGCAGCAGCAACTGATGTGACCCACTCTTGCTAGGGAAGGTACTTGCCCACAATTACTGATCCCCTAAAGAAACATTTTTCTCTTGCCATTTTCACTTGTTCAGTCTTTGATTAGGGCAATAGGGTCTGCAGCAATTTCCACCAGTTAACAGAAATGCACAGACCAGGGGAAATTGGAGAAGAAAAGGAGTTGCCAGAAATTTTTTCCAAACCACTGGCTCCTCCTAGAACTAATTAGTTTGAGGCATGTAAGGAAGAGAGAATGTGTGTCTTATGGTCAGTAGGAGTGTAGGCTAGTCACCAACTGTTCCCCTCCCCGGGCTGGGGAAACTAACTCCCCCAGAGAAGCAGCACTCTGCCTGCCTGCTAGTCCCCTTCACACTCAGTGCCTGTCTCGAAATTGGCACTTACCACACATGTGCTGCCTCAGTATCAGGAACCCTGTCTTTTCATTCATGTGTGTAACTCAAAATTCTCCCTGCCTTGATGGCAAAAGACATACAAACAGATCCAACTGACTGAAGTCAAGGAGGTGTCTAGAGGACAGTCAGGCAAATCTCTTGGCTGATAAAACTGAAACATTCAGGTTAGTGCTAAACTGATTTAGCCTGGATCCAGACACCTTAATATCTTCCAAATTCCCCTTTTTCCTCTATCTTAGTTCTGCCTCCCACAGTGTGGGTTTTCTTTGGGGTGTTACGTGGGGCTCCTGGCAATTCCAGGTTCACTTCCTTCCTAGTGTTACCAATGTCAGGAGACAGAGATAATCCTGGGCGGCCCTCTTAAATCCTGGGTTCTGATTGGAGGAGCCTGAGTGGCTCAGCAATCTATGAGCCAATCAATAGCTAGGGGGATGAGGCGGTGAGAACTCCCCCCCTCCCAGTCACATGCTCCATCACAGGAGTAGGGGAACCTTTATAAACCAGGTGGACTCAGTGAGGATGGATGAGAAGATGATCTTGGAGTTATTACTAAAAAAAAAAAAAGGTGAAATGGATAATAAACAACCGAAATAACACATATCCCTACAGAATTGCCACTGCCTAACATAATGCTTGGCACACAGTAGGAGCTCAGAAGCCTTTATTCAATGTGCTTTGAAGAAGAAGGTGCTGCCTGGTACAGGATGTGTGCTGGGTCCAGAGCCCTCGCAGGCACCCTGTGGTGTGGGTAGGGGACGCTCATCCTGGCTTTCTTTTCCCTGGACTCCTCTCCTCTGACTTCCGACTCCAGCCTAAGAAGCTGTACGTGAACCTAGATAGAGGATCCTGAGCACACAACATGCTTTCTGCTTTCCCCAGTGCTCGATCTGGGCTCTTTCCAATGAGGTAGCGCTCTTGAGAGGGCATGACCCAAGTCTCCCCCTCCCTGGGCAACACGACTCAACTGGACCTGAGCTGCCTTGGGAGAGACACTAATTGGTAGGGTGCATCGTGAACACAAAGTAAAGACATGCTAGAGTTAAAAAAAAAAAACTGCTCTCTAGATCCCCCATTCCATCCTCATTTCAAGCAACCAGTTTTTCTTCCAGAGTTTATCTGGATGATGTCCTGCAACTAAGTTCAGTGGTTTTTCAAGATGACAGCTGCTGGTGTCTCCACTGGTTATAGCTGCCCTGGTAAAGTTCTATATCAGAGTATTTTACTAACCAACCCAGGAAACAGTGCCTATGAAACAGGAAGTTAGTAACTAAATCCTGTATAACATCAATGAGAAGCACTCTTTTCCAGACTGCAGTGATTTTGGGGGCAGTCTACTACTAGTCCCCAAAGAACTTGTAGTTTACTAAATCTTACTATATAAAATCTATATGCTAAATCAGCACAAGTTGCTATCAATCCCCTTTGTTTTCCAATAATAATTAAAATTCTTCCTATCTTTCTCCTTTAAAAAATTACATGGAGGGGGCCTCCCTGGTGGCGCAGCAGTTAAGCGCTGCGCTGTGGAGCTGTCGGCAGCACATGATGCGAGTTCGACGCCCAGCCGGGGAGATTCCCACATGGCGCGGCAGACCTCTCCTGCCTCGCCCCCTGCTCCCCTCAGCAGTGTATTTCTGATCTGCCTGTTCTGCTCCCCGCTCTGTCTCTGGTGAACCCTCTCGCCGCCCCATGCCTCTGGCCTGTACCCCAGCTTGTATGTATAAATAAAAAAAAAAAATCTTTAAAAAAAAAAAATTACATGGAGGGTCTCCCTGGTGGCTTAGGGGCTAAGTCTCAGCCTTATCAACTCTACAGCCTGAGCTCAATCCCTGACCAGGGAGCTGACCCACATATGGCACAGCAGACCTCTCCTGTCTCACCCACTGCTCCCCTCAGCAACATATTTCAGTAGATCTGCCTGTTCTGCTTCCATCTCTGTCTCTGATGATCCTCCCCATTTCCCTCTCCCTCTCCCTCTTTTTCTCCCTCTCACACACACACTCACACATTCTCTCTCTCTCTCTCTCTCTCTCTCTCTCTCTCTCTCTCTCTCTCTCTCTCACACACACACACACACACACACACACACACAGTGTACCCCTGATCTATGCCCCAGTTCTTCTATGCAAAAATAAAAAAAGAAAACAAAAAAACTCAATACTTTAAAATATATAAATTAAAAATTAAAAATTATATGGACTATAACAATGATTGAACTAGATTTTAAAATGTGCATCAGGGCCTCCCTGGTGGTGCAACAAATTAAGTACAGCACTTTGAAGCTGTCTGGAGCCACTGCAGCATGAGTTCCATACTCGGTCAGGGAGATTCCCACATGGCGCAGAAGACCTCTCCTGCCTCACCCGCTGCTCCCCTCAGCAGTGTACTTCAGTCAAAATGCCTGTTCTGCTCCCCACTGTGTCTCTGGTGAATCCTCTAACCCTCCCCCCAACACCTCTGGCCTACACCCCAGCTTGTATGCATAAATAAATAAGTCTTTAAAAAATAAAAATAAAAATAAATGTGCATCTCAAGGTATCCAATTACCTATTTTCTCTTTCAAATATTCTTTTAAATAAGTTAAATATTTATTTATAAATAATAAATAAATGGATATTCTTTTAAATAAATATGAAATTTAAGACACTAAATGCAGATATGTAGTCCAGTTTAGGTTTCAGATAGGTACCTTGGAGTAACGAAGGAACTTTTGATTTCTTACGTATTCCAAATAAGAACTTAAAAAAGAAAAATGGGAAAATAAACATCAGGGAGGATCAGATAAGGGCCTGAAGATTTGTCTAGAATATTATCTAAATACACTTTTGCTAAAGGAAACTGAAAGCAAATTAAGCATAGCTTAGAAGAAATGTATTCCATATCTGGGAAGTGAGTTTCTTCATAGCATTTTGTAATCTTTATCTTGGTGATCTTTATAACCACAAGGAGAGTTGAGTAGGCGGTCAATGACTCCATTTTACAGATAAAGAAATTGAGGCACAGAATGTTTGAGTCACATATATCAGAGATAACTCTGGGAGTCAATTATCAGTCAGTTGAGAAATTCACGTATATATTTTTAGATGCGAAGACCCACCCCGGTTGCTTATCATCCTTTCATTTTACATGCAGTTATTCTTCCTTAAAATTCTGTTCTTGTTTTCTTCCCAGATGTCAGTTCTCTTCCTGACATCAGAATTTTTTTCTAATCCTTAGTTGTCTCCCAGTATAAATCGATTTTCTGTTTGCGTTCCTGCAGCTCATGAGTGCATTTATTTTACCAACTAAAAGACATGAGCCAGAATCCTTGTGACACACATTGTAATGCAGTGAAGTTGTTAAGTGGAGCACAAAATCTTGCAAAATCAAAATACAAAGGCTTATGGATGCCCAGTGTAGCGATTGTATGCTACTCAGCACTGATTTCCAGGAGGTATTTGTCTCCCCTTCCCTCATGGATGTCTAAATTTGACAAATTTATTTTTTTAGCCGGCATTAAATAGCTATTAATTTTCCAGAAGCCTAAATTCCCTTCGGGTTATAGTGAAATGTCTTTGCAACGCCTTGTCATGGTTAGGTGACTGAGAAGTTGAATCTTTGGTCTTTAAATATATTTGACAGGCAATAAGTAAAATGTTCTGAATGTTTCCTATGACTTGTATTAAAAACCAAACTCTTTCTTGATCATTTCATTTCTTCTTAAATATCTGACAGCTTCCAAGAGGAAAGCATTTATTTAGCATTAATTGCCTTCTAGGAAGCTGGGTCTTTTAGGCACTGCTTCCCTAATCGAAAAGGTATTGCTGAAAATTAAGTTAAAGAGAATAAAGAATCAATAGTTGATTAGACTTTTGACAGGACAGGAGAGCATGTTGATTAACAGTGTGGCTTCGTAGAGATGTGGCTTCAGAGGCCAGCTCTGCTGCCTTCGGAAAGTCACTTGATTTCATATGCCTGTCTTCTCATCTATAAAAAGACACTAATGATACCCACTTCCCAGCGTCCAGGTGATGCTCCAAAGAGATGCTGTAAGTAAAGTGCTTATTATGCTCAATAAATAGCAACTATTTGAGAGTATGTTTAAAAATAAATAAGGCTATTAATGCCCTTGTGTGTATGAGAGAATTCAAAGTGATTTGTCACTGACAGGTGATAACTTGAATTCTGCGTCCTGCTCTGTTCCATTTACGTATCTTGGTATCTCTCAGGCACGAGGTGCAAGTCACCGGGTGTCCGTTTATAATTTGAATGAGTACAGTCTGGTTCTCTGATCTGCGTGTGGTAGTGCTTTATGCTTCCATAAGAAGTGAGAGTATCGATTTTTCTCTCACTACAAAGAGAGAGATTTGCCTCCCTTTCCTCCAGGGTCACAGGCAGGTGGTCGTGTGTCCTTATACAGAATCATGCTGAGTCCCTATTATAATTTATTTTATTTATTTACACATACAAGGACTGGGCTGTAGGCCAGAGGTGCAGGGGGCAAGGCGATTCACCAGCGACAGAGTGGAGAGTAGAATAGGCAGATCTTTTTTTTTTTTTTTTTTAATATAT